>VZRQ01006970.1:107433-185854 GCA_013397975.1 Machaerirhynchus nigripectus
AGCCCGGACCTGCACTTCAAAATGAGCAAGAAGATCGCCCAGCTGACGAAGGTGAGGGAGGCGCGCCGGGTCCTCAGCCGCCTCGGGTGTCTTCCTCCTCCGCTCTGTTTCCCTTCTCTCGTTGCCCTCATGCGGGCAGCGATGGGCTTCGAGAGGGGCAGACTGTCGGGGCTGGTGGCAAATCCGGGTGGGATGCGGCCGGATTTGTACCCCGGAGGCCGAGCCTGGAGCGCCCTCGGTCCCCGGGAGCATCCCCCGGTCGCCGCGGGCAGGAGCGCGCCGTGGTCCCGCAGGGAGAGCTCCGGCGTTCCGGGAGCCGCGGGGCCGGAGATGAGCCGCTCGCGGGAGCTGCCGCAGCACCGGCCCCCGTTAGCTGTGTCCGAGTCCCGCCTGGCACAGCCAGGTATCCCGGTGTGCGGGAGTGGATCCCTGACTGCTGGGCTGGTGCTGGTTATTTATGCTGTGGAAATTGTAGCTTCTCTCCTAGCTCCGTTATAAGCCCTTCTCCGAATCTTTTTAAATGGAGAAATTCAAGTGGTACTTGCCTTCCCTTTGCTGAAGTGCTGTTATTTAAGGTGTCTGGTAATAGCTTAAATGCCTTAGATGGTGCGGGTGAAGTGTGAGAAAATTTCTGGTCTGCTATTGCTGGTTGAACAGTTTTCATTATGTCATCCCCAGCCTAGACAATACATTGTATCTTTGTGAGAGGCTGGAGTCAAGCTAGTAGGTGTTTTTAAAGCCTATTGCTAAGGCAGGTAGGCCTAGTGTTTCAGATGTGGCTGTAGCTGTGATTTACTTCGAATAACTTAAAACACTGCTTTGGTGCTGTAATCTGTCTTGTGTGATGCTCAAGCTGTAGGCAAACAGCATTATTTAGGAAATGAGAGGAAGATTATCTTTATTAAAGAGAAAGCAGATGAAGTAGTTTTTGTCAGGGATTTAATAGCTAAAACGTTTAAAGGTATTTTTAAAGCACTGTGGGAACTTCCAGTATTCTTAACGTGTATGCTAAAATGGATGAAGGTGACATTTTGGTGGAACTAAGAGTGAAGAGAATGAAGACTGCTGGCAGTCTCACAGTGGAGACAGTTCATATTTATGTACAGTTGATGCACCACTGACCAGTTAAAAATAGTATTTATCGTGGCACACTGTGCACCTTAATGTGTTGGAAAGCTGATGACTGGGGAGTATCTTGTCCTTGAATTCAAAGTCCAGTTTCTTTTGGAATTAACATCAGTGGAACTCTTAATTGCATAAAGAGAAAAGTTGAACTGTAATAAGATGAAGAATCTCCTTGGTTTTGCTCCATGTGCATACAAATAATAAATTAAAACATTATAGATGTTACTACAGATTTGTGCTCCCTAAAAGGTGTGAAAGCACCTGGAGACCCTGAATGTGTTTTAGGCTTACCTTAAGGCCTAGGTTCATATGTAAAGTAATACTTTCAAAGAAGAATTTATATTTGTGTGTGTGCCTTTGATATATTTCCCTTACTTTCTCCAGGAAATTACCCAGCAGTTTATAGTTGATTTCAGAAACAGTGTTCCACTTCTGATGTGAAGTCATTTGTGTATTAACCATGAGTTCCACATCACTGGACATCTGCCCTGTGCACCCTCACTTATTATGCGTCAGATACCTTGAGGTGGATGTGAGTTAATTATGGATTTAAATGCATGGTGCTGAAATATTTTGAACTCCTGTGCTAGAAAATGTATAGAGAGTGAAAGTAAATACCTTTTTTCTTTTTTTTTTTTTATGATCCATAGTAGAGTTCATCTAAAATTCTATATATTGTGTGCAAGTCTGTCCCGACAAAGACTTCAGATTAGTGTAAATAAAACCTATGGGTTGTTTTCTGCTGTGTATTTAGAATAATTGCAAACTATGTGCTTGCACAAGGAGTTTACAAGTGAATTACTTTTGCAGGACTGGAGTCTTGCGTGTTTCCCAGTGACTTGCAGATTCTGTCAGCGTTTTAGTTTGTGTGTTGTGTTCTGTTTTCAAGTTTTAGGGAGAAAGCTTGGGAAATCAGCTGATCTTTCTACTGAGTGAAGGTCTGGAGTGAATAATAGTATTTTTAAATGTAAACCAAGTTGTATATAAAAATACGTCTCTTGCACTTATTTCAACCATAAAATTAAGATTTTAAATATTAGGATTAAGATTAAAGGTATTGTATTAAATAAATTTCTTTAAGTAGAGGTGCACATTTTGACAGTTTTGTAGCTAGAGGGCTCAGGTCTTACATTTCTGTTTATTACTTGACCTTTCAGGAAGGTAGGCTTGAAAGAACTGTAGAAACTTCTGGGTAAAGTATGATCTAAACTTTTTAATCTGCTCTAGAATCTGAAGCCTGATTTGATAGCTGGCTGCAGAAATTAATCCTTGAGAAAAGAGTCAAGCTACAGGGGAAGAATATAATAAACTTTATTTCCATAAGTGAGACTTAACTCTCAGAGAAGAATTTACTTCACTTTGCAGAAGATTCCTTGAAGTAAGTTGTTGCAAAAAGATTTTAGAGTATTTCTGTTAAGGTCTATTGATCAAATTCTGCTGTTCTAGCTTTTTCAAATGCTTACCTGCATATGTGCATAAAATTCCTCTTCAGTAATCTAGGAATTTATTGTTAGGAGTACCACTTCTTAATTGTGCTTCTCAAGTTGTTTAGTGTCTTATATGTAAGATACTTCTCACATGTCTTTCAACTGTTTTCCCCATTTATTTAATTTTTGTTCCAACTCTTCTCTAAGAGTATCTTGAAGATGTATTAACTCTCCCTGTGGATTTAGAGCAGAAGGCACTTTACCAGGTCAAAACAAACCCAGCAATATAGTGTGGTAAAAGGAAATCTTAAATATTCATTGTCAAAGTAATACACACAAATGAATTATCCAGACAGCTTCTGTCTTCTAGCAAAAGAAATGTGGCTCCATAGCTTATTTTTGCCTATCCTTGTGCAGTGTGTATTATGAACAGAAGAAAATTATTTCCCCACAGAAGATGAGGGTCACTCATGAATTAAATGAAAAATTCCAAAATTAGGATTCCCGAGTTATGTTTTCACATTACTTAAAGGGAATCTGATGTTTTAGTCAAAACAATACAGGAACACAAAGTAAAAGGTGAAATTTGTTTAATAACCAGATTTAATCAGAAATTCAGAGTGAGGCAAAATAAGGTATGAATCCATTTCACTAAGCAGAACACTTCTGAAGTGCTTAACTGTATTTTTACTTTTGGGTGGGAGAGAAACATACTTGATTTAACTTTAATATGCTTAATTCACAGGGGAAGGTAAAACAAGTGGTTAGAAATGCAGGTCTAAAAAAACCAAGATGATACTTCATGTCATGTTCAAAGACTGCAGTAGATTGTAACTGAAGCAATTTTAGGTCTTTCTCTTCAGTATAAGCTCCTTATTTTCAGGCGTTTCGAAAGATCTGTGCACCAGTTTGGGATAAAATAGCATCTGACACAAAGATTAAAGCCAACAAGAAATAAACTGCGATTATGAGATTGCATATATGTGTTTGTACTACTGCATGCAGGAGTGCTAATGCAGTTTTGAATTATGCCTGCTGCAGATGAAAATATGCATATATATTTAATTAGTTTGCATAAGTCAACTGGAATAGAAACAAAAAGCAAGGTGCTGCTATGCTTACATCAGTAGGAGAGAATGGCATTAGTTTTCATGAGTCCCACAAGACTTCAAGTGGCTTGTTTCTCATTTTGGATTTGTTGGGGTGTTGCTTTTTTTTTGTTTTGTTTCTTCTTTTTTTCTTTGTGATGTAGTTTATAGCTTGAGCATTTATGATTGAGAAATCCATATCCTAAGTGTGTCTGTAAAGTCTGTTGTGCAAGTTTTGTGACATCAGCATAAATCTTTGACATCTACAGAATAGCTGCGTGATTTGTGCTGACATTATAAAATGAGAATCTTCAGTATTGGTTTGGTTGTATGATATTTGTTGCAGAAATTTTACATTAATTGGAGCAGCTCTGATGAGAAAGAAACACCTGTTAGTGTTGATTGATGAGAAAATATAACCTGGCAATATGTTCTTCCAGCCCAGGAAACCCAGAATCCAGGGCTGCATCAAGGCAATGTGACCAACAGGTCAAGGGAACTGATTCTCCCCCTCAACTCTCCTGAGACCCCACCCTGGTGCTGTGTCCAGCTCTGGGGTCCCCAGCACACAAAAGGCATGGACTTACTGGAGCAAGTCCAGAGAAGGGCTCAGAAGATGATCAGAGGGCTGTGGAGCAAGTCAAGAGGAGGCCACAAAGATGATCAGAGGGCTGGAGCACCTCTCCTGTAAAGACAGCCTGAGAGAGCTGGGGTTGTTCAGCCTGGAGAAGAGACAGCACTGGGGAGACCTTAGAGCACCTTCCAGTACCTAAGGGGAGCCTGCAAGAGAGCTGGAGGGGGACTTTTGACAAGGTCATGTAGTGATAAGACAAGGGGGATTGGCTTTAAACTGAAAGAGGGTAGTTTTAGATTAGATACTAGGAAGAAATTCTTTACTGAGAGTGTGATGATGCAGTAGAACAGGTTGCCTAGAGAACCTGTTGGTGTGGATGCCCCATCCCTGGAAATGTTCGAGGCCAGGCTGGATGAGAGTTTTAACAAACTGGTGTAGTGAAAGGTGTCCCTGCCCATGGCAGGGGGGTTGGAATTGGCTGACCTTTACGGTCCTTTCCAACCCAAACTATTGTATGATTCTGGAAGAAGAGTCTGTAAGTGCCATGAAGATGATCTCTACCCTACAGTTAGCATTTTTGTCTATTTAATAAAAGGAAACTGTATAAAACACTAATGGTTTTCCTTGGTACAAACTTAGAGCTTGATTGGTTCTGGAAAGGTTCCAGAAAACTCAGTTCAAAGACTAGGGTAACAAAGTTAACCAAAGCACATCATCCTTGAGTAAACAAGAAACTAGAATCTGAGACTCCTGAGACCTGACTTCTGTTCTCAATTCTTCCAACAGCTTCTTGTCTATATTCGGGAAACTACTAAAAAAAAAAAAATCCTTGATTTTCCTTCTGTCTTCCTGTGTTAGAGAGAAGTACTTAGGCAATAGACATTAATGTTGTTGTTAGTCCAGTCAGTTTCTAGGGGTTGTAGATAGTAAATTTATTTCAAAGACTGAAGAGCAAATTTGATCATCTTTAATTCAGATGCTTATGGTTTTTTTGTATGTACTCTTTTTCCCGGATGGTTAAAGGTCTCCCTCAGCTATCACAGAATGCAGTACTATGGAAGGAAGAGCTGTAAGGTTTAACTTACATTACTGATTCTTAACAAAATGTTTCCAGTGAAACTTTGTCAGTTTTTATTTGGAAGTATTCTGCCTCAGGAAACAAAACAACTAAACCTCTTGCAGAAGGTTCATTGTGCATAAAATTATAAGAAAACTTTTTAAAAGAGCCCTTAAAACCAGGGAAGAAACGAGAATGTAAAAATCCCTGTAGAACTGTTTTGATGTTAGCTGTCATCATGTTGTAGTTGATGCCATTAACAGTTTTGCAAAAACTTGAAATTTAGCTTTTTAAGCAGCCTTATGTCATCTCTCCAATGTGTGTTAACACTGGCAGTAGGCCAGTATTTGTAACAGTTCTAGGACTGCATGAAAAGAACTGAAATTTTGAAGCGGGTGTGATTTAAGTACATATTTTAATGTCAGTATTTTTCATATTATTCTGACTGGTAATGTGTGGATAAATATTACGTTACTACATTAAAAATAGTAGCAAGGACTAAAAGATATGAAAATGTAATATTAGATATTCGATTACTTTACATTTCTCTGGAGATATTTAATTTTGTTTTGTGTTAATTATTCCAAAGATAGCTAAAGTAAGTCCTCTAAGAAGGGAGAGACTTCTTAGCTAGGAAATGAGAAACTTGCTCCAGAAATATTGTGTGTTACTATCTTAAGATTTTTCTTCTTTTAAATCATGCTAGTGTAGTCTCTCCATCTTCCCTGTCAGACTCTTTCTATGTGTTGTTCCAACTGTGTCCTTATTCTGCAGTAATTATGGCCTTAGCAAGGGATATTCACAGAAGAGAAGTTTTCTGTACCAATGATGGTATAAGGAGGAAGATGGAACTGGGTAAAAATGGCATGTCTTTAATACCATCTGATATAGTTCAGAAGAAGTAAGCAGAGCTTTCAGGCTCTCAATATCTTCTTCAGAACTTCAATAAAATCATCAGTTATTGTCTTTATCTCAGTACTTCCTAGTTGATGCCCTATGAATTGCTTTAAAGCAGCTGTGGCTTCTAGTTGAGACCTGAAGAGGTCTTTCTTACCTTCCGTGTTTTGTAGGACAAAAATGACAGAATTCGATGGTTTAGTTGATGAGGACCATATATCTCTCAAATGGTTCTTCTCTTCATTATCATTGCAAACCTGTAAGGTGAGACTGCAGGGGTTCTATGTTGACCTGATGTGGGTATATTTTAGAGCTCAGTGTTGTGATGTGTGAATTAGGTCAATGACTTCACAGTCTTTTATCACAAGACATCAAAAAGAAAGAAGGAGGACAAGAATGAAATTTTTTTAATAAAAAAATATATTCAAATGAATTCTTTTGCTCTCCACCCACATAGTTTTAATGGTTGACTGGTAACTCAGAGTTCTTCTGAGGCCACTGATGACTTAGTGTTCTAAAGATATTTCCTGTATCTGTGTGTAATTGAAAGTGTGATGTTGTTGAAAAACTGTCTGATCGCACATTCACATATGCTACTGGTCTAAAAAGTCTCTTTATTACACTTATGCATATATCAGCTTCCCTGAGATTATTTTTGGTTTGGGTTTGTTTTTTTTTTTTTCCTCCTCATTTTACAACCATCCAATAGAATAATAAAAATGATGAGATAAATAAATAAATTGGGGGAGAGGATAAATAACATGACATGGCAGCTGGGGACATAGCTTAGTGGTGGACTTGCAACTGTGTTAGGTTTACAGTTGGACTTTATGATCCTGACGATCTTTTCCAACCTAATGACTCTAAGATTCTATGTGCATCCTCTTGTTTATTATTCACTGCTATAATTAAATAGTATAGAGTTACAAGGAGCTGGAAAACTGTGAGATGTTATTGCTCTGGTCTGTACTTCAGCTGTTAAATCCAATACATCAACACGTTAAGGATATTTAAAGAAAACTTGGTAGCCATGGATTTTACTACAAACTTCAGTGTTAACGTCATGTCAAAATTTAAAAGCTAAAGAAGAAAGAACTTTCAGGACATAAATGAAACCTGATATTGCAACACCCGTGAAGTTTAAAATCTGCCAATATTTAGCTGCTTTTTTTATAGGATAATATAAACCTTACCAAAAAAAATTTTTTTTGGAATATATATTGATTTTGGGTTTTGTTGTTCTTACTGCTTTCCATTAAGTACTGCATTATGAAAGAAGGCTTTTGCAATTCTTTTTTTAGATGGATGTGTCAGTTCAGAGTTAAGAACGCAATACTGAAATGCTTTCCTTCAGATGTAAAAGTTGTAAACCGGAGAGTCTTTTATGTATATTTGAAAAAGGAAATCAGTAGTTGGGCTCTGTAATTCTACAAGGTATTTATAGATTAATTACTTCATACACTTGTAAATTAGTATGGGCACAGCACTCTGAAGTACTCAATCCTGTAAGGAGTTTTGATTTGACAAGTCTTGCAAAAAGTAATCAGCAGAAGACAGTCTGGTGGATTTTTTGATACGGTTTTTGGTGTTGTTTTTTTGTTGTTGGTATTTGAAATATCATGAATGTGCAAAGAATTTGTTTCAAATTGACATACTTAGCACTTCTTTAGAAGAAGTCAGATTGCAGTTTAATATTAAACATTGTGGTTTTGTACTTTCTTCAAACAGTCAAATTCTATTTGGCAACAGCATTGCTTTGCATATTTGGATATTTCTGTATTGTCATGCAACCTTTCGGTTATACATACTTTATTTTTTAATGTCTAGAAATACAATTAGAGGTGTACTGCATCTAATACATGCATAAAAGTGTTATTTGTCATAAGTCATTGTTTTGGTACAGCAACTTCTAGCCCTGAGTAGCTTCTAAGCACTTAAATTACTTCAGTATCTCATTTTCTGAAATCTGGTTTTGGCTTTAATAAAACCAGTAGTTTTGTCAGTGATAACTACTGTTTTCCACCCTTCCAATTCTCCATTGAAGCTTCCTTCTCCTTTGAACTGTATTGAGGAGGAGGGCATTACCTTAAAATAGCCACTAACTTTTTCTAACTGTTTGCAGGCTTGCTGCTAAATAAACCCAGCAAATCTCAACATTATGAAATCAGATGTATATGTCTCTTGGCTGATACAAGTTTGGCAGTAGGAAGCCAGGCATCTGTGTATTCTTCTAATGACTGATGTCATACCAGTAACCAAAGGCATTGCATTCCAAAAATAACCAGGAGAAACAAAACAGTCTAAAGCTATTCACCATCTTGTCCTACTTAATGCATATTACCTGGTTCTGTTTCCTCAGCCAGCCTCTTCTAACTGAATCTAGAAGGCTAGGAGGAGGAGGAAGAACCTTTTGCTGAGGTTGTCACTTGACTAGGATCAAAATGACAGCTTTTAAAAATAGCTAATGTTAAAAAGTTCATGATGTCCTTCTTCAAGATGCTGCCATTAAATGAAAGACAACCTTTTAGCTAGAAGAAGTAGTATGAGGTGAACATAGGAAGTACTAGTTTTCTATTTTAATTTTTATGAGATTAAAGTAATCTTTCCAGCCAGTTTCCTAAAGTTTAATCTCTATAAACCTGAATTGTAATGTGTTCAGAAAACAGGTGTGCTATAATCCAAACATTTTTATTTGAACATTGTTTTTGGTCACAACATGACTGAAAGCTATAACTTTTAGTAAAGGGTGTCTGACACTGCCTTCTCAAATCTAGTATTTTGCAGTATGGATGCTGATGTGTTTGGATAGGTTGTACTAAAATGTGTTTCAGTAATCTTCAATGACTGTCTTTGTCCTTTTAAAATCTGACAAATGAAGATAATGGGAAATTATTTCTTTAATAAGGATTAGGGGGAAGGACTTGATTTTTTAATTTAACTGCTTTGTGTAATTGTAAGTGTAGGTTTCACACTTAAAATATAGTTTATTGTAATAAGGTAATCAATTTCATGTTTATATCTAAAAAAAAAAGCAAAACACCTTGAACATGTATGTATGTCTTTCTTCTCAACATTAACCTGTCTTGGCAACGTAGCTCATTTATTAAAGAAAATACTTTGTGTTGTGACACAGAATGGTAGAAATTTATTTGAAATTCCAGATCTGTTATTTTGTCTGTGTTGTTCACTGGCTTTCCATATATTGTCTAACATTATAGTATTAACTTAGAGTTATATGCCATAAAATTCAGCCAATCCTCTCCCCAGCCCGCCTTCTGTTTTTTTTCTTTTAAAAGCATATGTCCCTTTGCTTTGTGCTGAGACTGGACTTTGACACAAAGCTCAGTTTACATATTCCTTGAGCTGACCTGGAAGTGTTCTGTGGCCGTTCTTTCTATTCCCGTGATTCTTGTCTTGTCTTCGTTTATTTCCGTGCTCTGTTTCACACCTTGGGAATGGTCCACACTGTGGATTGAAAAGGTGTATATGGCCATTCGGTGTATTAGGTGTATTCTGTCTTGCCTCCAAATATCTAATGCAGGAGATTGTAATTCCTACCACCTTGGGCAGACACTGCTTTAGGAGGTATGTTCTGAACGAGTGAAGAGCCTGAAGCAAGTTTAGCTTCTGTTGGTTTGTGTTCTTTCCCATAGCTGTGAGTTGATACTCCAGAATAAACTAGATTTCAAATACCATATTGTTACAGGGGGGGAATTGTTGCTGGAGTTTTTTGTTTTGGTTTGTTTGTTAGTTGTTTTTTTTCATCAAAGCTCTTTGTGTAATAGACTCTTTTTCTCTAATGGAAATTTTAAAATGTTTTGGGCTGGGATTTTGTTGTGGCTGGGTTTTTTGTCTGTTTTTTGTCTCTGGGGTTTTGGGGCGGGGGGCGGTTTGTGCCGGGGTTTTTTTTTCTTTCGGGTCTATGCTCCCTGGTCCTGAGGGAAATTAAATTTCCTGCTTTCAAAAACCTTTACCAAGCTAAAAGTTGTAGACAAAAGTAACATGCCTTCTCACTCTAGGATATTAAAAAAATTACATACTGATCATAAACTGTAGCTTCTCTATGGGCCTGCATGAAATTTTGATAAAGTTGGTCCCTTAAATAAAGTCCTGACTCACAAGCTATATTCAACTCTACATTCACTACTAATCTTGAGCCTCATCTGTTCTCTCATATAGAAAAGGAATTCCTATAAAAATAGGGAGAATTTTTTAAAGCTTCAGAAAGAAATGAAGAAAATTCTTTGGTCTTGAAAGCATAAAAACCCAGTGGCTTTGTCAAAGAATTGAGAGTAGTCTTAAATTTACCTCCAAGAATCAATTTTATCGAAGACCAGGATCTATATATATTTAGTGAAGTGTGAGGCTGTATGTGCTTTTCTGGAGAGGCTTGTGAGGATCTCCTCTTGGGAAGAAGAGCCTTGTCAGGTGCTTTGCATATGGGCTGTGTTGGGTCTGTGTTGAATTGTTCTCTTGCCCCGTGTTGCCCCTTGGCTGCCAGGGCGGGCGGCAGCCACTGCTCTCCGTGGTACCGAGTGTGGGGCTGCCTCTACATCTTATCCTCACTGGCACTGGTGTCAACAGCAACCAAGTTTGGCTCATGCAAAACAGTACATTTCCCTACTGGCAAAATCTCGTTAGAGGCCCAACTTATGTAACTACAATTTCCCAAATGTTTTATGTAGTCGGTGTGGAGAGATATGACATTGATTCTGTGGAACATTATGGAGGTAAGTGCGGTGAATTATTTCTCTGAAAGTGTGTGCCATGCCGTTTCGTAGTGTCTTCCCAAAAACCTGGCAGAATCCAAAAAAAAAAAAAAGGACAAAGGAGGGAAAATTGAAACAGGCACTGGTATTTTTCAGAAGTCTGTCAGTTAGTAAATTAAGAAATATTTGAGAATATTTGACTGAACAGCAGCATTTTCTTAATTTTGTCAGGACTCTGAAAGAGGGGTTTATGTGTGATTTCCTAAAGCTGACTTAGGGAATATACAAAAAAAAATGGATTAATTCCTACAGGATTTCTATTTGGTTTTATTCTGTTCTGAAATAACTGCATTTTTAGCTTTTAAGGATCTTAAGAAGCTGGAAATGCAATTGTCTTGTCATAAAATTTACTAAAGATATGTCTTTTATTTCTGGATGTTGCCCAAAGTATCTTAGGTTCATAAGTCCTCAAAATAAGAGGAAATTGCCTCTTGAAACAACATACTAGTTAAAACCCCTTACTTTGGTGATTAATCAAAAACAGTGATACGTGTTTGTAAGGTGACTACCATTTTCACCCTTTGCCTCCAGTTAGGTGTTACTAATTCTTGTTTTGGGAAGTTCTGAACTTAGTATTACTCTCCTGAGAGAAAATTCATTTGTTTATATGTGGAATAATTTTGTAGAATGAGGATTTCTAGGGATCTATATACCTGAAAGGCTAAAATCAGATATGCAAATATTCAAGTAATAAATCTGAAAGGAAATGCAGCTCTCAGACAAACACAACTTGAGAATAGCTCCTTGGTCTGTCCTGTTTTTCTTGCAGCTATTTAAGGTCTAGTCATATAGCAGATGTGCAAACTATAGTTTAGATAGGTGATTAGAGGGTAAATGGGATTCTTTCTCACAGGGAAGCAGACTGGGGAATTTGTACATCTGTCACTAAATCTTCTTTATTTTTATTTTTCTTCTTCAGTGTGTTTCTCAAGACTTAACTGTCTTGGGACATTGCCTGAAGCTACTGTGCTACAGATTTGTAATGTTTGTTTCTGACATACCTGATTGATAAAGGTTGCCAGAACTGAAAAGGGGTTTTGATTGGGTGTTGGTACTGCCACACCTGTCCCAGCACAAGGGTATTGATTTGTGGTTGCAAGTACATCCCACGAGTCTGTAACAGTAGGAAGTAGTTCTTTCCAGTTGAATGAACAATGAATACCTATGTTTATTGGGATACACAATGAATTAGTTGGATACTCTGTGTTTAGTTCTAGTGTATTTTATGTCTGGTTCTGTGATTGAAGACTGCCCAAAATATAGGAGTTATACTGAGAACTTAAAGAAAACTATGGAAAACTGACAAGTACAAGCACTTGTTTTAACTTTTATCTGTAAAAGGAGATGTTTTTGAAATGTGCATAGCTCTGTTGTTATGCATCATGCTTATTCTATTTTAATGAACTTATCATAAAAAACCTTACACTTTCATGGAAGAGATTTTGTTTTGGAAGCTGTATTGTGTGCAGCCTCTTTAACCCTTAAACTATAGGTAGAAAGCAATGGAAATTCTCTTAAATTATAAGTTAAAATTAGGGACAGCATCTGCTGGAAACAGAAGAGAGCTAAATATCAAAAACTTTCATCTTTGTTAGAACCTTTCCTGACTGTGTAATGGGAGAAGTGGTGAATCAGTAGCTGGTGATACTTGTGCTTAGTGTGCAAAAGTGGTGTTAAAAACCTACAAACCAACCAAAACTTAAATGGTATTTGCTAGCTAATTTGAAATTCAGCTTTGAAAAAGTATTGGAAAACTTAAGCAAATTTGCTGTTGACTGTTAAATGTCCAAGTCTGAAAACCAAATTGTCCATGCTGTCTCTTAACAAGTTAAGACATGAATTATAATTGTATTGAATTACAGCTAGTGTATTGACAGCTGCATTGTACGTGGAGTAGTCTTAAAATGGATCTTCGAATGGTAACTCAGTGTGTTCCTTGTATATGAGTTGTATAGATCATCCTTAAATTTTTTTCTTAACTAATTGTGTATTTTGCAACATGCCACCAATTTAGCTTCTTTTTTGTTTCCCTTTTTGTGTAAAAAATGGAAGATTTTTGCAGTAGTAGTCAGAACTAAGCATGTTTGTATGAGAGACTGAATATATATAAACTGACAGGTGCGTGATACAGACCTGTACCCACCGGAGGCCTTGAGCTAATTATTTAATGTGAAGTTGCGCACAAGTGCTCAGCGTTTTGGTTTTTTTTTCTTTCTTGCAAATCTACTTGTTTGATTTATATGTATTCCTTGATTTAACATTGCTGCATTGTTTTCTCATTTGTTGAATTAAAAAAAGGAAGTAATAGATGCTGAAGAAAGAAGACTTCTTGGTTTTCCTTTAATCGTTTTTATCATATTAGCTATCACAGATTCTCTTCTTAGGCTAGTTAAACACAGCCAAAACTTGAGGTCTTGATGAAGATTCTTATTTGACTGACCCATCAGGTGTGAGGAATTTTTGTTGGAAGTGAAAAATTCTGAACAGGCTTACCTAGAGAATTCTGTATGATGAATTGCTTGAAGAATAGGAGTTAATGTCTCCCATTCTATGTGGAATAAAGTAAGTATTGTAAAAGAGGCAAATCTGGCAAATCATTTACAATATAAGTACTCTTAAAATAAGCTTCTTGTATTCCAGCTGCCTAACGGAAGCAGTAGTAGAAGCCTTTATTGCAATTGCATGAGACAAGATTTTATGAACATTCACTAGGGTAGCTCTCCAGAAGATGATATCACTGATGAAGTTTGGATTCAACTGGATAGCCATAATAAGAAAGTACAGCTGTTGGACTGAGTGTTCAGGATTCTACTTACTGTATTTAATGGGATGAATGGAAAAAAGAGATGCTTTAGGATAAATCAGTATAATTGTATGCTTTCACCAGAGCATCAATTTTCTTGTAGGTCTCGGAGATATTACAGTTTTTCTACTTAAGTATACACAATTTTTTTTCACTTTTTATTGAATGGTTTAGAAAACTTGTGGTGGAAGGAACTGCACAAATGTTAAGTAGATAGAACTACGATAAAAAATGTATTTAGTCTTTTTTTTTTTTTTGTGGGACTGTTTTTAGGAAATTTGAAATTGGTTACATCTCCACTGTTCTTTGACATGTGCCTGTGTGTTTTCTCCAAGTGTGTGCTAGACAAGTAGACATTAAAATAGACTAAAAGCTGGCTGAACCTCTGGACTTCGTGTTGTGGTCAGCTGTGCGAAGGCCAGTTGAGGGCTGGTCACTAACAGTGTGCCCTAGAGGACAGTCTGCTTAACATCTGTGTTACGACCTGGATGATGAGGCAGAACGCACGCTCAGCAAGTTCGTAGCCAATACGAAAGTGGGACAAGTGGCTGATAGAACAGATGGGTGTGCTGCTATTCAGAGCTGGACAGGCTGGAGAAATGCACTGACAGGAACCTCCTGTGAAGGCCTATCTGGGGCAGCACAGCAAGGACGTGGCTAGAATCGACTGGCTGGAAAGAGCTGAGCAGTAAAGGCCCCGGGGTCCTGACAGACCACGAGTTGAACGTGGGCCAGCAACGTGCCTTTGGCGATGAAGGTCAATGGCGCACTGGACTGCACTGGAACGAGTGTCACAGCAGTTCAGGGGAGGTGATCTCTCCCCTCTACTCTGTGCTGGTGAAGCACACCTGGACTGCTGGGTCTGGTTCTAAGGCTCCCCTGTGAGGCTCTCCTATGAGAGAGTCGTGGACATACTGGAGCAAATCCAGCGAAAGGCCACTAAGATGATGCGGGGACTGGACCATCTGTCTTACTAGGAGAGGCTGAGAGTTGTGACTGTTTAGCCTGGGGAAGGGAAGGCTCAGGGGGATGTTATGAATGTGTGCATACACCAGATGGTGAGGAGTAAAGAGGACTGAGCAGGCATATTCTTAGTGGGTCTCATGAAAACATAAGGCAATAGGCACAAACAAAAATGTAAGAAAACACTTTTTTTTTTTTACTGTGAGGATGGTCAGATTCTGGCACAGGCTACGCAGAGATGTTGAGGAGTTATCTTCCTTGAAGACATTCAAAACCCACCTGAATGAGGCCCAGCATAGTCTGTTCTAGCTGACCCTGCTTTGCGTAGGGTCTGGGTTAGACTAGGCGACTTCCAGATGGGTCTTCCAACATCAGCCCTTCTGTGGTTCTGTATACATGGTGTTTCTCTAATAGCTACTGTGTCAGACCTGCAAGTTGTGAGTGTAGGATGTCAAAATTAATAGTTATTATTGTGTGAATACTGAGATGTATCTAGGAATTACAGATTTTTTTCCATTGCATGATAGGTACCTGTAGGTTACTGGAAAGTGTCCCAGTAGGCTACTACAAACTTGTCCTAGATTCATCTTGAGCTTGGCTTTGAAAATAAACTTGGAGTCTCAACTGTTACTGCGCCACCTTTTGCTTACTTTATGATTTTGCTTCTATAACCTCATTTTTTTTTTTTTTAAAGAGTGGAATTAGTGATCAGTCTTTAATGTGAATATTGATTTAATTTTTTTGGTTAAAATCTGGATTTTTTTATTCCAGAGGAAGGGAAGAGAAATTACTTCAAGGTAGTTTCTTTCTGACTTTTCTGGAAAAGTAGCTCAAATTCTTCTGCAGTAATTAAAAATTGCATGATCCTGGTTGGAATTTACTGTATTTATTCTGGAAACTTAGCACTTAGCATTAAAACTTCCAGAGGTGATTTCTAGTTAATGCCTTCTACAAAGTGGAAAGATGCTGTAGATAAAAATACTGTCTTGGGAGTCTTGCAGTATGTTTTCCACTAAAATTTCTTTCCTGCATAGTTGTGTACTTGCTTGGAAGGCTCCGTGCCTTTCCTTCTTTAAACAAGACTGGAAAGTAGAAAATCAATTAGGAGCAAGAAATGGATATGTTTTCCAGTCTGCTTTTCAAAACACTGGTGAAGATTTCTTTTTTGTTCCATAGAGGCTGAGTGGTATATTCTTATCTGCATGGTCTGTTCTGCTGGGAGGAAGCACTAGATATTGGAATTGCATAGGGTCTACAGAAATTCTCGGGGAAATAAAATAGATCAGGCATTGAGAGGAGAAGACTTGTAGGACGAGAGAGTGCAAAAATGAACTTTGTTTTGATGGGGAAGAGGAAACTGGGAAGACCTTTTCTCTGGCTTGTCATACAGTACTGCTGGTTTTTTGGGAAAACTGAGTATAAAAAAAACCCTTTTGCTAATGCTTTCATCAGCTCAACACTTGAGGACTCATCAGTAAGAATGAATGGCGTGCATGAGTGATAATAACGCTGACTATGCCTTGCTTTCAGGTTTACAAGCAAACTAAGAGGAAAAGAGATCTTCTTTCCTAAGTGTCAACTTCATTTACAATTATCGAAAAATGCTTGTGACATTTTCAGGTGATGGTTCTCAGAAATACTGCTTTGGATATCCTCTACAGCAGATTAGGAAATGGAGATGCTTCATTTTACTTCACATTTCTGCAGTTGTTTGTTCTGTCTCTCATCCCTGCTTTCTTTTCTTCCCCCATGCCAAATAAAAGAAAAAACAAATTCCTTTCATTCTAAATATTTAAAGTCAGTTCTCAGTATTAGTGGGTACTTCTAAAAAAATCATGTTTTCCTAAAAATCAGGACAACTCGGCTTGCATACCCTTAGTTATTAAAAAGCTATGTGTTTCTAAGCCATGTGTGGAAAAATCTAAAACTAGGCAATGACCAGACAGGTTTTCATCGTAAACATCTAGTGAAAAATAAATGTTTAAAAACGTGACTCTTCAGATGGTGTAAGTTAATAGGGGATTAGACTTGAAGGTGGAATAGATTAAGGTTTAAGAGTAAGTTTTTAGTCTTGATCTATAATGAAAGTTAGCTTGAATGATCAAGGAAATAGATTTAGAAGGAAATGGGACAGTAATTTTTTGGAATTTGGATTATTTTGAGTGTTATGACTTACTTTTCTACGTAGTACAGATAACTACATGACTTAAATGTTTCTTTCTGATGAAAATAAAGTAGGTGCAAATACAGATGTGATTGTATGAAGGATAATTTAGCCAAGTCTAGCAAAAAATGGAAACTTAAATTATAATTCATGTCAGTATAATTGGTTATGACTGGGTTAGACATTACTTATAGTGGCCTTTTCAAAAAAGGGATTGATTTTAGAACAAAATGGAAAAACTTAAGCTTTGCTTTCAGACAATAAATGGAATCAACTGACTAATCTTACCCCTTTTATATGATTGATTTTTTTCACTCTAATTTGAGATTCTCTTAAGTGTGATTGGTTTATTATTGAAATATATTTTGCAGAAAATTTCAACTTCTGTTCATCATTTTAGGTTCTCATCACTTCAATGTCAGTGAATGTCATCCTTTAAGGCATTTGATCCTACTGAAGACAACCCACATCTTCAGTGCCATCTCTCATTATTGCACCAAAAGGCTGTTTTTATTCTGTGGATGCTTTTTCAAGGAGTAATATGACTTTGCTTTTTTTTAAGAAAAGGAGTAATTGGTGAATTAGAAAGTGTATTCTCCTTTAAAAAATATATGGAGTGAGAGAAATTTCTGAATGAGATTGTCTGGGAAAAAAGATTCCAGCTGTATTAGTTGTGGCTTGACAGACCATTAGCATGTAATTTGATGGTACTAAATACAGAAACTCAAAAAGGAAAGTATCAACTCACTATGGCTAGCAGGTAATTAAAGCAGACAGAAATATGGCATCTGTATTTTCTCTGTAATGTAGTTCTGAAAAAATACGGATGATCTGGGATGAACCAAATAATTTTTAATTCATGCTGAAGTGGTCTTAGAAGCATTGTAAATAACTGTTGTATTTTGATAACATTTGTGTAGTAGAGCTCTCCTTATCAGTTAAGCAAATTTGAGGTTTAATACCACTCAACTTGATTTACAAGTATTGGTTGAGTTTAAAAATAAGGGTTGATTTTCAAGGAGCCATTACAAAACATTTAAACTGTTTTCTACTAGAATTGGTTCCCATTCTGACTAACTTTTGAATCTGTTTCTAAACAAGTTCTTCATCTTTCATAACGGTCTTTCTTCAATTTATTCTTGTGTTGTATTGAAACCTGTCCTCATGAAAATATTTTTGATGTCATAATGAGTTTGAAACTTCCATTAAGCTCTGTTTTGACTTATTCTGCAAGTTGGTTTTACGCTTTGGCACAGAAATGAGACTTACGTGCAGTTAACAAAGCTAGATTTGGCACAGAAAGCAAACTTATGTGCAGCTAACAAAACGTCTCAGTCGCGCAGGTAATAAATATGTTGCTTAGAAATCACTGTTTGAGAACAGCGCGACATAAATGTACGGAACTGGATTGCTGAACCCTGTAAACTTACGTAACTCCATTAGAGACAGCAATGCCAGTGTAGAACAGCTGAGCATTTCTCTCAGAAATAGATGTCATGTAGTAGCCAAGTGGGGGATTAAGTGCCAGGTCGTACAAAGCACTAATGGTGATCTCTCCCCTAATTTGGTTTATAGGAAAGAGTTGCACTTTACTTCTATCCAGCTGCTTCTCATCTTTCTGTCAAGGTCTTCAAGTCTATTTTTTTCATCCTGGAAAAATTACTTCAGTCCTAGCTTGTACATATAATTCCAAGGTGTTCTACTCCTGAAAATTAGTTGAATTCAGTCTGGCCAGTTGCCTGTCCATCTGCAGCATTCTTTAATGGGCATCTTGGCCACTAACTAGAGATGTCTGGTTTTACTCTACTGAATACCCAACCCATCTCTCGTATTCCTGTGATATTATCTTGATATAGCTCTTCCCAGTTAATCTGTATTTCTTGTTTGTTTGACATCACATCTGCTTGTTTTGCACCTGAATTTTTGCCTCAGTTGAAGATATTCTGAAGGTTGTATCGTATTTCGCAGAGGCATAGAATCATTAATGTGGGGAAAGGTGTCCAAGATCGACTCCAGCCTATGACCAAACACCATCATATCCACTAGACCATAGCATTAAGAGCCAAGTCCCGTTGTTTCTTGAGCACCTCCAGGGATGGTGACTCCACCACTTCCCTGAGTAGCCCATTCCCATTCTTGACAACCCTCTCAGTGAGAAATTCTTTCTGATTTGGGTGGTGCAGCATTGTATCTGTCTGTCATGCCTTAGCCAGGTCATGATTCTTTCAAAAGCCTTAATAAAGTGAACTTGTGTTTCATCAGTGTTTAAATTATTTGTTTGTTTTATAAGTAACTTTGCTATGAAAATGCTGGAAAAAGAGCTTTCAGGATATAGGGTCTGTATGTTGTATCTAATGCAGGTTGTATCTGCAACCTCACTTTTTTCTGCTCCTCCATCTTCTCCTAGTCTTAGCAGGAACAACAACTTCACCTGTTCTCCAGAATGTAAATTGCATATGGTCGAGTAATTTTTCCTCCTTTTCCCTCCTATTTTTTATTTTATTTTGATTTGTAGGAGATACCTGCTCTTTTTCTTCCTCCGGAAATGGGGTACAGTTATTAAATTCCTTTGTTCCATCATAATTTGTAGTGGTGAGGAAAATACCCCACTTTTCCATTTTCTGCAGCACATCCAAAATAACCATGTAAGAAAAAAATGGAGTTTTCTGCTAACCATATCAGGATGCCATCTGTCCCTGTGTCCAGTCAAAGACTTTGCTGCATGGAATGAGGTTGCCCCCACGTATCTGTCAGCCTCACATGTGTGCTGATGCCTCTGTGAAATCCTTTCTCATCCCCCTAAGGTCGTATTTCATTGGTGAGGCCCAGTCTTGGAAGCGCTCAGCTGCTAGAGCAGAGGGAGCAACAGGGCCTGATTGCCCACTTGACCTCTTGCCATGGGTGAGCTCCTTCTTGGTTCGCTACTGATTGCTAAAATCACTTGTAGGATCACATATTTTAGTGTCCTGCCCCTGAGGCCTGAGGTTTAAACTGCTCTTGACTGCCTGGCTTCTGAACTTGCGAATTCCATTCCCATCTTGCTGCTCAGTGTGTTGGGCTATCAAAAGAGGTGCAGGTAATGTGCTCCTCTTGTTGAATCTGGTTACAGAGTGCTCTGTAGCTGTAGCTTTACCTGTTGCCATGATTTTGATTTGTGTTACCTGATTGATGAAGGCTGTCCCTGTTCCTGGATTTGGACAAAGCACGTATTTCCAAGATAGGCCGTGGTAGCATAAAGCTCCTGATTAGCTCCCAGAAAGCCTCTCATTTGCTGTCTGGTGCAACTCTAGGAGAAAGGAAAAAGGTCACAGTGAATGAATGACCTATTCGGCCACACTGTCCGCTCTGTCCCTGTGCCAAGACATGCTCTGCACCTCTTCTTCAGGTGAGGAATCTCTTGCCCCACGATTAATTGGAATGTGGCATGCCTTTTTCTGATAATTAAATTTTAAGGTACAGGCACTGTAATAATTTATAATTGTGCTGAGCTGTAAATGCAAGTAGATCTTTTAAACCGGTAGGATTTTCAGACAATTAAGAGTTAATATTTCAGTGTGGGCCATACACAAATAAACAAAACACAGGTAGGATTGTAGGTCAAGTAGGTAAATGTGATACTGATCTGTGCTTGGCAGTTCTGAAAGTAGAAATGGATTATCAGCACATCAGATTACGGGTACTTGAGGAACAGGTATTTAGGAGCATGAAGAAAGCTCCCCTAGGTGTATCGGCCCCTGTGAGGTGTTACACCTACTATATGGTATTAAACATCAGGAAACCTGAAAATAGAAAATGAAATTTTTCCTGGTGTTTTATTCTTTGTGTAGATGTTGGTGAGCAGTGTATGGCCTCAGACTTAACCTCTTTTTCAGAAAATCAGGTATAAGTGTTGAGCAGTAAGTGTGAAAATGAAAAATTTCTTCTTATCCAAAGGTAGAATGCTAGGTAGAAGCGGATATCTGTTAATGCTCAGTACTTAGAAGTTATGTTGAGCTTCATAGTGTCATTCTCTAAATAATTAAGTGTAAACAAAAGTCATTAGAGATTGCTTTGGAAAGCTAGTTGCTGTAGTAAGAATAATCCAGTATCTGTTTTCAGAGTTTATAAAGGAACAAAATACTGAATTTTACTTAGGTATACATTGAGCTAACACATGAAGACTGTTGAATAGCATAAAGGCTATTTCAATACTAAATTTCATGTAAAAGTGTGTTTTTTAGGGAAAAAATTTCAAGTTCTTGCCCTTTGTGGATTTTATCTCAAAGGAAGACTGGTGTAGTTAGACCAGCTTTTTGAGGGGAGATGCTGTTGGCAGGGGACACTCCTTTTACAGCAGCAGACCGTATTTGTCCCTTCCCTGCTCATCGTGCTGTGCCTCTACTGCACTGGCCCAGGTATTTAGACAGACTTGCAGTGAACCAGATAGCTGAAGAACAAGTGTCTTCCTTCCAGCTTTTCTGTGATGTCTAAGAAATCCTGGCCTAAATTTCTAGACGTGTTTCTGGTTTTGTTATCAGCAACACAAATATCTTGATTAGCAAAGCATCTTCTATTTGTGTGATTTTCCATGAGGAAGAAAAAGATCTTTCTAGATAAATGGATGGGGTTTTTAATTGGAATTTTTTTTAAAAAAGAAGAAAGATGGACATACGTAAGTTTTGAGGTTTGGACTATTTTTGGTATGCATCGTATAACTGCCTGTCTACTTTTGTATGTAGTAACACATTTGTAAGACTGTACTCTGTGATTGTGGTCAGCTTTTATGAAAGGCTGTTTTAAGTAGCTTTGAAGTACTTTCCTGTATCATTGTATTCTTACAATGTACCAAGGACAAGAAATTTGTCCTGTAAAACAAACTTTTTCTGGGTATTAACTTGGTTATTTTGTTTTAAATTGACCATAATATGTAAATTTTAAATGCTTAAATATAACATGCATTCCATTTTTTGACATTATTTGGTCACCAGGAATAAAAGGGGAAAAATTAGTGCAATATTCGCTGTAACAATAAAAATATGATTGTTCCGGACTATCATAGAGGAGACATTTCTATATAAAATTAATTAATTATAATGCTTGCAATTTTTTTAATGTTTCTTTTTGATTTTGTAGACTGACCTTTTCTGTTTGCAACTGCTGCACTTTTTACTGTTTCTCAGTATATCTTACTATTTCCTGTGTGTACCAACTCTTACCTACCCACAGAGAACAAGGTTAGGTCAGGCTCATTGGTCCACATCTTCCAAATCATTAGCTGGTTATGCACAAGCTTTTCCTTGTTGGCACTGTACTTGTGTGGTTCATTCAAGACACGGGCAGCACTGACAAAATCTGGTGTTGCCTCTGGAGGCTCTGGTGTTTCAGACTGGTGTTCAGGCAGCAGCATCCTGGGAGCACTGGGAACACAACAGATCACCTGAACAAGGCTGAACACGGTGCTCTGACCCAGGGACCCACACATCAAGTCTGAAATGGAGGTTTACCAAAGCTATAAGGTTGATGTTTTTTTTCTCATAGATATCAGCTCCAGTTTTGATGTAAAATTAGAGAAAATGAACCATGAACATTTTTTGAGATATTTTCATTGAATCATAGACTGTGGTTTTCTGTGCTGCAAAATAATTTGCACTCAATTGTAGTGTTAAGGTGAATTACACATTTGTAATTAGAAAAGCATTCCATCGTGACTAATCGTTGACAGGAGCAGATAATCAAAGTACAGCTGACCATGCAAGAGTTAGTCAGCTTTCGAAACCATAATACCTGGTGTGGGGTAAAAAATATTTCTCAGCCAAACTTTCATCTTTCAGCCACAAGCAGTGTGGAACAGGAATTGCTGTTCATATTCCATGTAATTAAAAACACCAAAGCTAGTGCAGGGACTGACTTGCTTCACCTTACAACATAGAATATAACTAAACAATCCAATAATTACTGGCATAAACAAGGTTATTACTGTTACTTACTCTGTAGTAGTTCTTCAGACCAATGCATGCAGTATTTCAGTAGATTCTTGAATAATTATGTTACTGTTTTGTATAAAAAGTATTAGCTGGCAATCTTGCTGTCTTTATAGATGGTATGGTTCTGTCTGTACCTCTGAAATTATGTGCTGACTGAAAATGCAGTAAAGCATTTTTTTTTTCTGTCATGTGATAAGAATAGCTGTGTGCAGTTAGAGTAGAGCCGGAAAAATATGAATTACTCAAATAAGCAGTTTATGCTTCTTAGTATTATGCAGTTGTACTAAAAAAGCTCCTGGTGTTTTTTAAAGCACTTTTAAAAGCATTTACAAACGTACTTAATGGGGGTTCATGCTCTGATTTAAAAATAGAGAGTGCAAAACTTATTTTATCTACCTACCTCCAATGTTTGCAACCTTACTGCTTTTCAATTTTTGGAGACTTACTGAGAAGGAACTATTTATTTTACCTAGAACTTTAAATGTATTCACTTGCTCCAAGGTGCTTCAATTTCTGCTTGCATTTCATTGAAGTGCTGTTAAGTTGCTTTTGCTTCAGTTAGTACAGATTTTTCCCCCTCTGTTCCTACATTAATACAGTGCATCAAATTCTCAAAGATAAAATCTGATACAGCTATTCCATTTCTTTAAAAATACTGAGGTTTATAGTAAATTGATGGAGCTAGAATTCAGGCTGCCAAAAGACATATGTTATGATGCAACATTCAGTCGCATGCATTTCATTTTTACATTTCCCGTAAGATACCAATGCCCTTCATTTAGGGAACGAGTCGTGCTCGAATTTGAATTGTATTTGTTGCTGTTTAGTGCTTTTAGTAAGGAGCAAGTCAATGATGAGAATTTAAAGACATCTGAATGTGGCATTGCACATAGATTTATTTTTCACTTGGAGTTTTCAGTGAGGTTTCCACTGCTAAATCATAATACCCTTGAAAATGCTTTATGATTTATGCTTTTTGCAGATCATAGTGCTGCATAACTTGAGACTGGAACACCGCCTGAAGTGAAGAACATTTTGGCACTTCTATGCACAAGGACAAGAGTCAAGGGTTGTTTTGAGTGTGGGATTTGACCTAGTGTTCTGCAAGTGCTTATTATAATGACCTGACCCTAAGTGTGAGATTTGTTTTATTTTATAGTGCCTTTTAAACTACGTTGTCCAATTTCTCTAACCAAATCTAAAGCCTGTTCATGCAAGATAGTGCACATAGCATTTACAAAAACCCCAAACCTTCTGTTTTCAAGTTATTTTTGATACAAACAAGTAAGTTGAACTAGACACCATTAAAACAACAGGGAAACAAACCTTTGGGATCCCATAGCTGAGACTGTTTGTTGGTAACAGGAGGGAGTTGAAAGCTTTGTGATCAGAAGTTACTGCTGGCATCACCAAAGACAATAAGAATATAAAAGATTGAAACCTTGGGTGAAGGGCATTTCAGTGATAGTTGTGATTTTGCTAATGGAGGTGCATGTGGTTTAGTTGTCATTTTTTGCACTGTTTTGGTTGAATTTTGTGAGTCTCTGTACCATGAAACTCCATCAGAATAGAAAAAAAAATTACCTGGGGAAGAAGAAAGCAAGAAGTGGCCTTGATACTTGCAGATATGTAAGTAGTACTAAAAACAAGTTGCCAAACCTATGGAAAACCTATGGTTTTTCCTCTTCCATTAAATAGCATGTACATATGTTTAAAAAATTGAATTAAAACAAGTAAAGTGGTTTTTTGTGATATTTTAAAGTTAATTCCTTGCTATATAAAGAAAAGTGAGGCTTGGGGGTTTTGGGTTTTTTATATCTAATGCTGTTTCAGAACTTTTTTCTTTTTTCTTTTTGTAATCTGAAGACTGTCCTTTTGGGTTTTTGTGGCAAAGGTAACAGAATGGGATATGTTATTTCAGGCATAAAATTTAGAATAAAGTGTCTGGACCTTTGTTCAAACAAACAAAAGAATACCGTGGCCAAAGTCTTGAATCTGCTCTTTCATTTACAAGGACTCTTTTGAGCTTTGTAGCTCATCTGAACACTTGATTGTAGCCACTTTCTCTAGTCTGGAGCATAGAGGCTTTCACTTGGTGTCAGGAGAGCAATTCTGTGCCTTCTTCATATTTCCCAGCCTTGAGGGCAAGTCAGCGCAACCTTCCTCTGTTGCCTGGTTGGATGCTGATGGAGGATTGGTCTGATTCTGTCCTCAGTGAAAAAATAAAATCCCCTGCTGCTTCTTTGTTGTCCATTTTTGTTGCTTCTTGTAATTTTTAAGATACACAAGTTACACTAATCAGAAGACTTCTTTTTGTTCAGATGTGTTTTATAGCTCTGCTGCCTGTATGTCGAGGAAGTGTGGAGAGAATTGCTGGAGTTCTTGAAGCAAAAGATTGCATTAACCCCACCTATTGCATGAATAGTTTATTCACTAATATATACACATACAGATGCAGACACACATACTTATCTGTACTTCCTACTTAAAAACCAAGAAAATGATCTACTGTGTTAAGGTGCAATTGAAACATCCCTTAGGATATATCTGGTTGTCTTAAAACTTTCATTGAATGCTGGTGGTTTGGTTGCTTTCACAGCCTTCTTGAACTGCTTAGCTCCCTGGGCTCCCCAGATTGCTGGCTGCCCTGCCCTGAACTTTTCTGTTCAGCTGACTTGCTAGCTGGGAAGTCGGTGAATTTATGTAGTGAGCGACCTCAGACCTCAGGATACACAGAATGCTTACTAGATAAGCTGTCAAAAGTGAAATTGTCTCTGGGCAACCATCAGGCTTACAATCCAAAGTAACTAGTGTTTGCATTTTTGATGTTTCTGAAATGAAATATTTAAGAACAGGTAGCGTTTGGAAAGGAGAGATTTGAGATATGGGTTTTTTTCCAGTTTAATTTCTTCTTGTGATATGTACTCTGTGTATTATTCTCCAATGGAAGGCCTCTGTTCAGTTTGTTTTTTAGTCTGCGCTTTGAACTATATTAAATAAATTTGGTGGTTTTTTTAAATGCACTTCTAAATGTGCTTTTTACACCAGTGTATTACAGCAAGAACATGGATATAAAGACAAAGCTTTCATTAGGGAAAATCAGGTATTTAAGGAGAACAGAAAAACTACTGTACTCTACAAGATGTATAAGAATACAATGACTAATACTGCATTTGTGTAGTTACAGCCTTAATAACATTTGGTGTTTTATTTGTATGATGAAAACAAGCCAGATTGGTTAAGTAGCTTTCAGAATACCTAGGTATGTTTTTCTTAGGGTTTAATAGATAACCAGAATGTCTTTTCTCTTAATATAATATTATTTCATGTTTGCAGGTAATATATGCTTTGAACACGAAAAATGATGAACATGAAGCAGCTATCCAAGCCCTTAAGGAAGCTCATGAAGAAGAAATCCAACAAATTCTTGCAGAGACCAGAGAGAAGATCTTGCAGTATAAAAGTAAAGTGGCAGAAGAAATGGATCTCAAGAGGAAGATTCAGGTTTTGGAAGAGTCGCTGGAAGATCACAAGAAGATGAAACATCAGGCCTTGACAGAATTTGAAGCATATAAGGATAGAGTTGAAGATATGCAGCTTTGTGCAGAAGCTCAGCATGTCCAACGTGTAGTGACCATGTCAAGGGAAGTAGAAGAGATCAGAAAGAAATTCGAGGAAAGGCTACGAAGTTTCATACAGTTGCAAGTACAGTATGAGAAGGACAAGCGTACAGCTCTGGAAGACTTAAAAGCTGCCCACAGGCTTGAAATTCAAGAACTTCTGAAGACTCATCAGAGTCAGAATGCTACTTTAAGTAAGGGGCAAGAGAAACTAGAGGAGTTGCATAGACTGGAGCTGGAAGACTTGAACAATAAAGTTGAAGAGTTAAGGCTGGAAAGAAAAAAGCTCATTGAGGACTACGAAGGAAAACTCAGCAAAGCACAGTCCTTCTATGAACATGAACTTGACTCTTTGAAAAGATCTCAGCTTTTTACAGCAGAAAGTCTACATGCTTGCAAAGAGAAAGAAGTGGAGCTAAGAAAAGAATTTCAGAATCAGGAAAGTACGTTACGGAAGAATCTGGGAAAGCTTAAAACTGAATTGCAAATGGTCCAGGATGAAGCTGCCAGTCTACGGGAAAAATGCCAAAAACTTCAGGTGGCTCTTGGTACAGCAGAAAACAATGTTCAGGTGAGACTGATGGTATGTTGTTCCCAAGACTGTGAATTTTCTTTTCCTGTAGATGCGATCTTTCCTTGTTGCTGGTAGGTTGAGGTTATTGGAGTGTGTAAACCTAATTTTCCATCACTCATACTTGCTTGTCATCTTCTCCTAAATTTTTTCATTTATATATATTTTAAACTTACTTGTTTAATTAACAATGTTTTCAAAAGCAGCAACTGAAATGCTGCACGTTTTCAGTATATTGCTGGTTTTGGTCCAGGTAGTTAATTTTCTCCATAGCAACTTGTAGGGTGCCGTGTTTTGGATTTGTGCTGGAAACAGTGTTGATAATTCAGGAATGATTTAGTTATTGCTGAGCAGTGCTTACACAGAATTATGGTCTTTTTGGCTTTTCACCCCACTCCACCAGTGAGGAGTCTAGGGGTGTACGAGGAGCTGGGATGGAGCACAGCCAGGACAGCTGACCGCAGCTGACCACAGGGATATTCCGTCTCATATGGGATAATGTTCAGCATGTAAACCAGGGGGAAGGCAGAAGGGGGGGATGTTCGGAGTGATGGCGTTTGCCTTCCCAAGTCACTGTTACGCCTGATGAAGCCCTGCTTTCCTGGGGGTGGCTGAACGCCTGCCTGCCCATGGGAAGTGGTAAATGAATTCCTTGTTTTACTTTGCCTGTTTGTGTGCAGCTTTTGTTTTATCTATTAAACTGTCTTCATCTCAACCCACAAGTTTTGTCACTTCTACCTTTCCAGCTCCCTTCCCTGTCGCACTTTGGCAGTAGTGAGCAAGCGTCATACTTAGCTGCTTAGCAGGTTAAACTCCAACGCAGTTTTGTTTGGGTTGACCCTGGCTGGATGCCAGGTGCTCACCAAAGCTGCTCTATCACTCTCCTCCTCAGCTGAACAGGGGAGAGAGACTGTAATGAAAGGCTTCTGACTTGAGATAAGAAGGAGAGATCGCTCATCAGTTACCATCATAGGCTAAACAGACTCGACTTGGGGAAACGGCATTTAATTTATTATCAATCAAATTAGAATAGGATAATGAGAAGTAAAACCATATCGTAAAAGAGCACTTTCTCCCCACCCCTTCATCCTTCCTGGGCTTAACTTTATTCCTAATTCTCTAACCTCTTCCCCCACATTCATGCAGGGGGATAGTGAAGGGGGCCTGTAGTCAGTTCATCACAAGTCTCTGCCTCTTCTGCAAGGGGCGTCAGGAGGTGGTGTTATGGAAAGCTGCAGTGAAGGCGAAACCGATTGTATGTTGATCATTCCTGCAGTGATGGAATTTTGTTCCCAAAGAAGAGGAAGAGTGTAGTACAGTATCTGCAGCAGATTTTAAAGTCAGGTCCTATTCTGATCATTATGGATGGGGTGATCAAATGCATAATCTCACCACATCTGGTGTCTGTGTTTCATTACACATCCTGTACAATGTTTTCCCCAATTCTCTCTTCTGCTTTAGTTTCTGAAATGACTCTACTATTTCAGTAACTTGAATTATAAGAAATCTATACTTCCTTTTGAACCAGAACAACATTTTTTTTCCTTCCTGCAGGGCCAGAATGCATTTCACTATCCAAGATATGCTATTGTGAATTGTGAATCAGTACATCTGATTTAAAGCATTATAAAAATTTAGAATCATAGAACTATAGAATAGTTTGGGTTGGAAGAGACAGTAAAGATCATCTAGCTCCAAACCCTCTGCCATGGGCTGGGATACCTTGCACTAGACCAGCTTGCTTAGAGTCCCTTCCAGCCTTGAATACCTCCAGGGATGGGGAGTCTGCAACCTCTGTGGGCAACCTGTTCCAGTGCCTCCCTACCCTCACAGGAAATAATTTCTTCATAATATCTAATCTAAACAGAGGCTCCTTCAATTTAAGGCAACTCCCCTCTGCCTTTTCACTACATGTCTTTGTCACAAGTCCTCCAGCTCTCTTTTAGGCCTTCTTTAGATACTGAAAGGCTGCTCAAAGGTCTCCCCAAGAACCTTCTCTTCTCCAGGCTGAACATTCTTTCAGCCTGTCTTGATAGGAGAAGTGATCCAGCCCTGTGATTGACTTAGTGGCCTCCTCTGGACCTTTTCCAACGGGGCCTTGTTTTTCTTTTGTTGGGGCCCCCACATCTGGACACACAGTAGTGCAGTTGGAGTCTAAAAGGAGCAGAGTAGAGGGACAGAATAACCTCCTGTGACCTGCTGGCCGTGCTGCTTTTGATGCATCCCAAGAGATGATTGGCTTTCTGGGCTGTGAGTGCACATTGCTAAGTCACACTGAGCTTTTCGTCCCAGAGTCCTTCTCCCTGGGGATTGTCTCCACTCAGCCTGTACTTGTGCTTTGGATTGCCCTGACCTGGGTGCAGGATCTTGCACTTGGCCTTGTTGAACTCCATGAGGTTTGCACAGTCCCACCTCCCAAGCCTGCCAAGGTCCCCTCTGGATGACATCCCTTCTCTCCAGCGTGTCCACTGCACCACACAGCTTGGTGTCAGCAAACTTGCTGAGGGTGCACTCGATACCACTGCCCATGTTGCTGAGAAAGATGCTGAAAGATGCTGGTCCCAGTAGTGACCCCTGGGGAACATTTGATTTAAGTAATTGCCTAGCTCTCATTTTATGTATCTCCACGTATAGCTTAATTTGAGTCAGTAGTAAACACTCAGAGTTGCAATGGAGGACACTAAACTGCTGTGAACACATAATGTGTTCTTTAATGTGAAAAACTCTCAGATATGAGAAACCAGCTTTCTAAAGTTGACCCCCAAACTCTGTGGACCATTTTATAGTTTTTATTTTTCATATACCTTTTTGAATGTTGTCACATTCCTCTTATGTGTTACTGTCATGCAATGTACCCGCCATCTTGTTCTTAAAAAAATATTTTTGAGGCATTGCATATCATACACAATGAATAAGGCAATAATATTACACTATTTCAACCTTTGTGTGAATAAAAGTTGTTTGCTGAAAGGTCTCTTCTGTACCTTCTAACATAATGCTCATTTAAATTTACATGATTGTATATGGTGGTAACAGGTATTATGTGTTTCCTCTAGGTTCTTCAGAAACAGCTAGATGATGTGAAGGAGGAGGAGATGTCATTGTTAAGCAAACACAAAGAAGTGGAAAGTGAGCTCGCAGCTGCTAGAGAGCGCTTACAGCAGCAGGCCACTGATCTTGTTCTCAAAGCCAGTATGTATGTCAGTAACTTAATCCAGAAATGAACTTCATCCTTTTATTCTAGCCTTTCCTTTTCTGTCAGCCTCATGCAGGTTTAGAGTGCCTAAAGACTGTTTAATGCTTTCCACAGAAATTTCCAACAACACTTGGAGTTTTTTTAACTTTTTTGCTATCGTATGCATTGTACTTAAATTTCCTTTTTTGTGTACTTACTTGTCCAAGTGCTGTACTTTATATGGCATGTATGTATCTTCCAGGCCTTGGAACTGCACTTACACAGAACAATTCTGCTCTCTATCTGTTCTCCACATAGTCACTGAGACATGCTTTGTGTTCTTCCAGCTTTTTTCAGTTGTCTTTTCTTTTTGCTGACGCTGTGGTACTTTACTTTATACCTACTGTTAGAAGATTTGCATCTTATTGAATAATAAATCCTTTAAAGTTTTCTCTATAGCTGTTTTCTTTTCTCCTTTGTAGTTGCTGGCATGTGGAAAGACCTGACTGTACACATGCAGGTTTCTTTTCTCTCTTTGGCATTGCCTCCCTGGTGAACTGCTCAGTGGTAGGGCACGGGCCTCAGTACTTGAACTTGGACAGCTATACTATAGGTAGGGTCTTGGGCTTAGAAAGGGGCCTTGGCTTATCTTTGGCCTTGTTGAACTAGACCAATTATAGCAATTCCTGATAGTTTTCCACACAAATTAGGACAAGCCCAGGAATAGTCTAGGCGACCAGCAGGAGCCCAAGACTGCAAGGTCCTATTAGATCAAACAGCTAAAAGGAATAGGCTTGCTGCTGAGAGTATGTAAAATGGGAATCTGACCTTCCAAAAGGTGTTTTGTGAGGCAGTCATAGAAAAACTCATGACTGTATGAGAATCCTGTTCTCATAACACTCTAAAGCCGTTGCTGTTTCATTCCTTAGGCAGAAGCATGGAAGGGTTTCACCAGGCCATCCCAAAGACAGTGGAAATAAATACCCAGGCTGTTTTTCTGTATCACTGCTGGCATGGAGTCAGCTAGCCTGTGACTGAGGCCAGCCCTGGTCTCCTCTGGCACCGAGGTTTTCAGCTTTACCAGAAGTCCCAGTGTGTCCGTGCTGTTGCCAAGCTCAGTGGCGCTGTCAGCAGTACATCTTTGTTTTACAGCGCATCGCTGTGCAGCAAGAACCAGGATCCCTGTTTGCAGTGGTGCCACCAAGCCATCACCATGTGATGTAATTGGTTGCCAGCCTGTTTGGAAATGGTTTCTGACACTGGCCCACTGCCATCTCCTTGATTTTCAGCTCACACTGTCAAAACTCCTGCCTCAAAGAAATGGAATTCTCATACTTAATTACCATAAAGAATGTTTACTCATCATATTGCAATTTTAGAACACTCTGTTGAATCTCTTTTGGGCATTTAATATATTCTTCTTCCATTTATCCTGAGATTCCCAGCTTGTAAGGAAACTGCTGCATTTCATACCTCTTATGTAGAGCATGAGCAATGGGAATCCTGTCTTGTGTGTTGGTGTTGCTAGAACAGAAACTCAGAGTCAGTGTGTGCATGTGCTTACAATAAAATATGTATAACATACTTCCTGACAAACTGAAAATTCTTGTATTACTATTCTCCTTGTTAAATTATAAAATTCTGGACTTGAAAATACCTGTCTTAAATGGCTGAACTTTTGAAATAAGGATTTCTAAAAAATTATACAGAACCTAAGCATACCCATTATCCTAAGTTTTTCTCTTCAGTTTTCAGTTTTACAAACAAAAATGTTGAAATAATTTTTAGAATTCTTCAGGGCTTAGTACAATTAGAGGTGTGCATTTTTTAATGAAACTACTATTAATTTTGAGGCATTTTTAATTTCCAAATTTCATTATGTATCTCATGGCTCTTCTCATCTGTGAAGAGAAGGCAACAAAGGCTAAAACAGTTTCCTTTTTGGCACATCTTGCTTTTAACAATGAATGGAAATGAATCATGAAGCTTAATAATTTTGTCTTGTGAGAAACAGCATATAGTCCACTTTCTTAGCTATTTCTTAGTAACTTAAATTTAAAAGCAATACTCTGTTATTAAAACTAAAATGTCATTTAATCTGTCATTTTTGAAGGTTATAATAAAACGAGAAGGGAAACAACAGAGTCTTTCCTAGAAACTGAGATTACAAAAACCATTAAAAAATTATTCTGAGTAAAAAATACCTCGCTTCTTTCAGTTGAACCAAACTAGAAGCATCCTCTTTCAAAACAGTCTTCTATTCACTCCAAAGCCTCTCTCAAAATAAAAGAAATTTCACTGCTTTAGTCAGTTACCTACAGTAACACAGATATACATCAAGAAGAACAGACAGAAATTTCTGATGTCATAAACCTCTGTCAACTGGTTATGTGAAGGACAGATAATTGTGTAGTTTGAGGTTCTACTTCTTTTGTTTACAAGTATTTTTTTCAAATATATATATAAAGAAATTAAAAGGAAGCCTCCAGCCTGGAAGGATTTAGATCTACTTTACTATATGACCGATTTAGTCATATCCCTTTAGCAAAAATAAAGTGTAATTCCGTAAGTCTTACAGCAGATAAAGCTATGTATCTAGTATGCCAGCTAAATTAGGAGTTTGATAAAACAATAACATGTCTATCTTTAGACATCAGTGTTCTGCTTTCTGTTGTGTATCTTACTGTAGGATAGAAATATGCAGGTTTAGGTGGGATAAGTTCTTCAGTTCTTCACTGTTCTTAGAATTGCCTACTTCTGCTTTCCTTTGGGAGTCAATATGCAACTTCGAACCAGGAAAATTGAAAGGAGCCCCAGCACCAAGTGCTCTACTGTTGTTGGGCATTTTACTATAAAACTAAACAAGTGAGAAGTGGAGGGGAAGATGAGTATTGCAGTGAAGACAAGGGAGATTCATGTGCAGGCTTCCACTAGATTTCTACTGTTGCTGGAACATGAATGTGCATTTCAATTGCATGAAACCAATGCTATGAAGTTTTAAAGAGCTGTTTTGTTTTTAGGTCATATTGGAATGCTTCAAGCTACTCAAATGACTCAAGAAGTTACAATCAGAGACTTGGAATCAGAAAAGACTAGATTAAAGGAAAAACTGTCCCAGCTGGAAGAGGAAAGAAATTTATTACAAAGCAAAACACAGAGTCTGGATGAGCGACAAAGGCAGCAAATTCTGGCATTGGAGAAGGTTAAACAGCTTATTGGCTTCAGTTGAATAAAATCAAAAAATCTAGGATTCTCAGAAAAAAAATATTATGTTTTAATTTTTGTTTGATATGAATGGACTAGGGCCAGTATGTTTCAAGTATGTCTCGTGTAACAACAAAGAATGACTAATGTAGAGTGCTAAGTGAGATTGGAGGGAAGTCAGATTAGATGTTCAGACTGATTTGGACAATCTTTTAACAGTTTCATTTGATTTATGACCTTGTGTGTATATGCCTAGTATCTAAATTGTCTGAGGAAGGACAAATGTGAAATGATTAAAGAACAGTGTAAAAAGCCAGTTGCTGAAAATGCACTGAACTTGTTTGAAAATACTAAACAGAAATTCTCCATAGGCTTGATACCCGATTTTTGTTTTCCCAGATTAAATAAGGAAGAATCAGGTTTTTAATAAGTATGTATTGTTTTACATGGATCTTTTAAAATTACCTTTTTGGTTACTGAATCCTGTAGTCAGTGCTTAGTCTTTGCTCCATTTGTTTTATACAGAATTTAGTTTTTTGCAGATTTATGTCATCAATAATGTTTTTGTATTATTTTATTCCTACTGGTCAGTTTTTTTTACCATTGAATAGATTTCTTTTCCTATACTTTATAGAAAGTAAATGAAGCAAGGGAAACACAACGTGAATATTATGAGAAGGAGCTGGTAAAATTGCAAGCAAGGTTGGAAGGAGAGGCTGCACAGTTAAAGGAGGCTCATTCCAAGACCTTAGAAGAACTGGCATGGAAACACCATACTGCAATTGAGGCTGCACACAGTAATGCTAATAAGGATAAGAAGAAACTGCAGATGGTATGTTCTTATTTTCTTAGAAATCAAACAAAAAGCAACTGTTACAGTTTGCATCTTGTACAGCATGGTTTTGTTTTATGGCAAATTTAATTTGGAATTACCCTCAGGCTTAGCCTTTAGAAAAATAACAAATACCTTGAAAAAAATAAAGCACTTGTACTGTCATTTGTAAACATACAGAAGAGAAATTCTCAATTTATACAAATATATTTTCAAGTATAGTAGTTCTGTTTTTCCAGGATTTGTGATCCATATTCAGAAGAGTTGATATATCAAGATCAGTTCTTGTAAAGGAGATGAAAGATTATATTACTATAACATTTATTTAAAATTTTCATTGACAGTCCAGAAGTACAAAAAGAATTTATTAGGAATTGGCTATATGTGTACTCAGAAGATGACAACAGCTGTTCCTAGCTTGCATCATAAAATTATGTACTGTACAGCAACTCACTCTCCAGCAACTATACATTTACTTTTGACTGGAATCCTGAAACTGAAAGGCTTTTTTCTTGTTTCACAAAACTGGCCATTTCTTTCTCAGGATGAGAGGCCCATTTTTGAATTTTTATTTCCTAATCTGATTGTATGTGCATTATATGCAAATTTTGCCTTACAGAGGAAGTACAGATAAAGATTAGTTGTTTAATTCAAGGCTTTGTTATACTCCTTGATGTATTCACAGGAAACATACCAAGGAGCATGGTTGTAGGTAGTGATGTGCATCTCAGGCTGAGTTTGTTTCTGTAAATTATTGTATTAGTATGTTGCTTCTTAGTTCAATTTTTAATAAATCCAAAATATTTTTTTTGTCACCCAGTAACTGAAGTCGTTCTCAGAGACATATGTGCATCTGATCTTTCACATTTACTTTTCTTTGCAGCTTTAAACATGCCTGTTATTAAGACAAGGTCTATTAGGGTTTCTAGGTATATTTTTCTTTTATTTCAGTAAGATGTGGGGTTCTTTTTCTTTTGTTTTGTTTGTTATTAAAATAATTTAGAGAATAAAGCAAAAGAAGATCGCAAACTTCTTTTTCTTAAATCATTAAATAAGTTTAAATAGGGAACACCTTTATAAGTGTGCAAAATGTGAAATGATTTTAACAGGGAAAAACTAACCATGAAAAGATGTGAGGATCATGATCTCAGTCAGTCTTAATCAGATTTCACTGGTCTTAAATCTTAATCAGATTTCACTGTCTCCTCTGTCAAACCTGTCTCACTAAGCACATGCTGTGGTGGTCAAGTAATCCAAGGAAGAAAATGGTCAGGCTTAAACACAGAGCAGAGTTGAATTTTGTATGAGGAAGAAGCATGGTACCAGGAGCCTTGGGATAGAGGACATGAGGATTCATTGGGACTGGAAGCCTGGGAAATGCATCTGGGGAACAGAAGAGAATTCAGCAGAATTAGAATAGGACTCAAAAAATAGCTCAAATATTTCTTTTTGCTTCAATATATTTCCATCTATAAAATGAGATGTAAAAATAGCATCAGGAGGATCATGAAAATAGAGTTGCTAATAATTTTGCAGTGCTGCACAGCTGTACTGACAAGTATCATCAGAGAAATAATTACTCTGTTATCAGAATAGGGTCTAAATAGCACCAGTGGGATTTTGCAGACAGCAGATTTCAGCATGAACAAGACAAATTGATCAAGTTTCACTGAGCAAGGAGCACTTATCCCACGTGTTGACTCACGTGGACCCAGTGAAGAAGACAGGCACTTGTTGAATTTGGGTGTTTAGTAATGTGTTAGCGACAGTGTAACCCTCTGTTTTGTCACTCTGTCCAACTTCTACCATGAGTGGAGAGAACATGCAAGCAGTGTAGGCAGAAGTTATTTATTGCCTACCGCATGCCCTAAAGCAGTGCTAGAACTAACAAGCTGCTTAATGTGCTTACCACCCCCACAAAACACTTGAGGCATCTCTGGGTTTGGATGAGGAAGGCTTGGCCTCTGTTGCTTCTTGGAGTTGGCTGGATGACACTACATTGCTGTCTTGCAGCAGGAAACCTTGGGTATCCTCAGACTTTTATCTTTTTGTGACTGTTTTTCCTCTTTAATACTTTAGTTCTTTCTCCCTGTTTCCCCAATCTTACCAATACCTTCTGTTGTATTTTTTGTTTTGGGCTCTGTTCTGTGTATTTTTCTGGCTGTTTCTGAGATATTACTGATTTTCAGAAGCATGAGCCCAGATCTCCAGTGAGGCTCTGAATCAATGCTAAGCCTTGCATTTCAGCTGAGCCCCTAGGAAGGAGTTAATGAAGAGCCTCTAGCTCCACAGAAAACCTTGAAGCCTTGTATGGCATGACTTTGGAGCACCTTGCTTGGCAAGCTTAATTTTCTTCACTAAAACTTCGCAGCATTATAAGTTATATAGTATATTCCACTGAAATACGTACTGAAGTTCTCAATTTTAACATGTTTCCTTTAAAGTATTTTGTGAAAGAAATTGTTCTTCTGAAAATGTATTATGGATATTAATAAAGCTGAAGTATAAATTTATAATTTTCTTTAAAAAATAGAAACGTTTCTAACATTCATATATATGTATATACACACACACACACACACAAAATAGGCTCATGTAAGAGAAATATAATTCATCCAGCAGTTACTTTGAGAATTTGGCTATCACACCATAAAGGTTGAATGAAAACAGTGGTGTTACTTAATTCTTTCCATATAGTTCAGCTTGAAAACTAATTGTTGATCTCTTTCGGTTCTACGTAAATTTTCTAGATATATGGTGTGGGGCTTTTTTTTTTCATTTATTGTAACATTCGGGAAAACTTCACAGAGCTCAATCTGGATTTTAAGATTTTCTATTTCCTGTGGGGATTATTTGTAGAAATAGATGAGTAAAGGCTGAATGACATGCAGATTTACCAGTGTAATTTTACAAAAAATGAAAAATTCTTCTTTTAACTCAGATTGAAAAACTGTGAAAGTAGATATAGTTTTAAAGCTTTGGATAATTGAGAAGGGAAAGTCGCATTTGTCTTTATTTTGTGATTAATCAAGGATGTTAGATTATAAAATAAACTGAAAAATTAAGACATCCATTGTAAAAGGAAATAAATATTCATGCTTTACAGTTTAAGGCAAGAGTTGAGATCACAAGTATTTATGCCAGTTAGAATCATTTCCGTATGGTAGACCTGTACTTCGCAGTGACTGTATGGCAAGTATTTAACATTTCTTCCATCCTTCTTGTTTCTGAAGGAGTTGGAGCAGCAGTTTGAGAAGGAGAAACTGCATTTGGAGGATGATAAGAATCAGCTCCGACAGCAGCTGGAAAACATGAAGGAGGAGCTGACAACGAAACTGACTTCTGCCAATCAGGAGGCAAGGGATAACTTACTTGTTTCAGCTACCACATTTCATCAGTAGTGATCTTAGGCTCCAGGACAGGTCTAGGACTGTGCTGCTGAGAGTTCAGTGCCTCATTTCTGTTTAGAGTGGAGTATTCTTAAAACGTGGCAAGTTAGTTGATTGCTTCTGAGCAGTGATTTTATTGTCTTTTACAAAATTACCAAAGCAAGAGAGATGGAGGTATTAAACAGCTGATGTAAATAGCTCTTTATTTTTAATTCTTTTTATTTTCTCATTAGGTACACAGACCTCTATACAAAATACGTCAGGAGAGAGGGAAAATTAATTGTATTTAAACCCGTATTTGGTTAGTGTTAGTGTATCATAAATTCTGGTCAGTTTCCTGACTTGCAAATCATCTTCATATATTTTCATCAAAAGATGATATGAAATACTTTTAGTAAGACCCAAATTATTTGCTATGTCTTGATATATGCAATCAATGTTAAATGTATCATATCTCAAGACAGTTTTAATTTTTTTAGTTGGAAATCACCACCTTTTCATAATACAGTATTTCTAACCTAGAAGTACATTCTGCTGGTATCAAAAACACCAACCCATTTTTCTCTGGAACTTTTGTCTTGATTCAAGAAAATATTCCATCAGGTTTATTGTTCAGCAAGCCCTATGTATGATTTCAATGTGTGCTTTTAAGAGAGACTTAAACATGAATTTAAGTATTATTTTGCAGCAACATTTTTCATTACTGTTTTCTATACCGTACAACATCTGGAGAGAGCAGGTGTCTCATTCTGGTGACTTGCAAATTGCCCAAATGCTAAACTAGCTTAAGAAAAAATTTTGCCTGTTTTTACTATACTAAATGGGGAACACTGCCCTTCCAAAAGTATAGATTAACTTATTAAAGTATAGATTTTATTTGTTAATATATTATATATTACTCTATCAATAATGTGTTGATACATTATTAATATACATTATAATGTATTTGATTATTATATATTAAGGTATATATTCTGAAAATATATATTAACAAATACTTTCAGAGTAGGACCTACCAGATAGATGGATATGCCAGAGATTATATAGTACCAGAGTAGCTGGACCTCCCACCTTTAGAGTTCAGCAGCTCTGCTGATCAGTCACTTGTGAGTACCTGTTTAAACAAGAGGCTGTTCTTCCTCCTGAGGGTTGCCAGTATCTTTGCTTCAGAGCTTAGAGAAGGTGCAAGTTTAAGCTGGAACTGCTCTTGCTCTTTTAACAATATGCTTATGTGCTTTCAGATTGATGAAAATATGATGTGTTTGTTACATATACAAAATCATACACAGCTTTATTTTTCAGTTCAAAATTACAGGAAGTTTAATTATTTCTTTTTAGCTTTAACTTCTCTGTTGTATGTTAACTTTCATTGTTGCTGGATTAGATCTGAGTAGGGCACTATTGTCATTCTATCGTCATCTAACCACTGTAGGCTTAAATTTACTTATTCTTTATCAGATTCTCTTGGGTTCATGAGCAATAAACTTTCTCCTTCCTTGAAGGAAGTAACTTCAAATGTTTTAAGAATGAGTTCTTGTTACCCAACTGCTATCAGATTCAGGCTTGGAAAATTCATAAGCACACTGAATTAACCAAACAGAGGCATAGCTAAGGAATAGGAGACTAAAATAGGCAACTAGGTCGAGCTGCTGTCCAACATTTGAGTTTATATACAATCCTAGGCCAGGATAAATGTAATAACAGTATATTTTGCATAGTGAAAGAATGAGATAAAGCATACAGGCAATAAATTTGGGTTGGTCTGTAAATCCACTCCATTTAGTACAGAGGAGATATGCTTTATTTCATTACTATGTTTCTCTTGAGCACATGAAAGAAGTGCTTCACTTGCAACCACAGCTTACGCTTAGATCTCTATTGATAATTAAGAGCAGTTTCTCAATGCTTTCACTGACCTAGAAAAAGCCTCCCTGTGATGTGTCTGACACAGCTTAGCTCTTACATTGCTACTGTTGCTTCCTTTTTTTGGTTTGCTTTAAGTTACAGAAGTTATTTAACAGTGGGTTTGTATTTATTACTTTCTGTGGATGCTAGCTTAGTTCTATCTTCCCTGCTGAGAAAGCTGCTTTTGAACCCATGCCATCCTCTTTTCTTTTTGACAGACTTTCTGGTGGCTATTATCTTAGCTAAAGGATGAGGGAAGATTGAAGCCTCATTAGGCTTGCTTCTAGTACTAAGCTATTTAAGAGCAGTGTAATCTTAAATATTTGCCAGAGATTTTTTTGAGAGTTCGGGTTAAGTCAAGATAGTGGCTTTCTCACATGTGTCTCAGGATGAGGCTGGCTGTTCACTCTGTAGATTTGTTTCCTTTCACTGTAGACCAGCCAAGGCCTTTTAGAATGATGATATGCTTGTGTCACTTGGCACAGTCATCTAAGGACTTGCTTTCTCCATGGAAAGGATTTCTGATGATGTTACTAAAGATCATTATAAACAGTCTCCATCATTGCTTTGTCAGCAGCAGAATGTATCTTGAGCCCTATGAGTGGCAGTCCTGCCTACTCCCATATCCTTCTAGATCTACATGACTGCTATTCATATTGATGCAAGTGGTTTGCCACTATCAGATACACAGACAGCAGTGCACTGCCAGGATAACAGTACAGTTTGGGGGCAGTTTTTCTTGTGGGGATTCTCCTTCAGATAGCAGTGCTTTGTAGGGAATTACTGGTTGTTTGGATATAACTCAAAGGAGCACAGAGACAAGCACTCAAGTTTACGTGAGTTTTTCCCTGAGATCTCATGCCAAAGAAATTTTGGATTCCTTTCTGAGAGGAAAGGAGGAGTTCCTCTTTTTAAGCACTTCATAGGTTGTCTGTAGAGGGAGAGAGTTCTGGGAGAGGGGGGTGGTGTCTCTGTGTGTATTATGAACAGTATTTGTAGGTAATTCTTCTAACATACAGGAAGAGTGGTTATAATTCTTACCTGTCCAAACCTGTAAACCAAAGGCTAGTCTTTTCTTGGGACACTTGTCCCACTGTGAATGAATTTATCTCAACATACAAAGGCAGTAGGATAGACTTGCTTCTGCAAACAATGCGTTTCCAATTATTTTCTGTTCTTTTTTTCTCCCTGCCTCCCATTTTTCTGTTTTTCTAACCTACATACTTAAAAAAGCTTTTCCTTTCCTGTAGCTGGTGAACTATGTTCAGTCTCTCGTGTTTTTATTTGAACCAAAGAAGTATAGTATCATCATTTTACAGATGAGAAGCTGAAGCACGAACAGGCAGAAGAAAAAAGCATTGTTACATAGCAGTTTAGGAAATTATTACATTCTACACTACAGGTGTTAGACTGAGTTTTAAACAGGCTGGACAGGTAGTAATCTGCGAACAGAGGAACTTAAATCCTACCACAAGTTAAGTTATATATTATATTAGAGTTTATGTACTTTGAAATACTTCTCATTAATTTTCTTGAAACATGCTTTCTCACAGTAAAGTTACAGGCAATTTCAGATCTTTTGTGCAGCGCCTTTCGTCACAGTATGCATCAAACGCACAATGGATATATTTTTTTTACTTGTAAAAATCCTTTAATTGATTCTTTGCTTTTACAATACAACAGGAATTTGTTTTTAAATACAGAAGCATTAAGTGATACTAAAGAACAACAGGCAGTGCAACTAAAAATTTGTCTAGGTCAGAATTAGGAAACACTGGAAAACACCAGGATGGCTTGGCTGCCATTAGCAATAATCATGGGAATTACAGCTTTTTTTGTAATGTCACAGGTGTGTCGTCTGCAAGACCTAGTACGAAAAAGTGAGCAAGGCCTTGGGACTGCGGAAGGACACATTTCGAGTCTTCAAGAAGCTCAGGAAATACTCCAGAAAGAACTAGAGTTAACTAGAGCAAGGCTGCGAGAGACCACAGATTCACTGTATAGTGTTGAGGTAACCATGCTGTTGGAGAATAAACTGTGCAAAGCACAGTCACAGCAATTTTGGTCTTGTTTTAAAATGGCTACGAGTGTTATGATGTACATGTAATAAAAGGAGCTTCATATGGCTTCATTAAAGAAGCGATTTCTATTTCAAGCAGAGAATTTAAAAAATGGAAAATAGGATAGGTTGGTTTGGGATTTGGTTTTTTTAATTTTTATTTTATTGTTTGGTTGTTTTGGGGTGGGTGTTTTTTGTTTTCAGAACATTTTTAGTATTTAACAGGTAGTGCTGCAAGCATATCTTTTTGTGGTTAACATAAATTGTAGCTGCCAAAACATGTCCATACAAAGTGTGTTCAGAGCTTTAATAGAATTTCATGAAAGGATATGAGTTAACACTTGCAATTCCAGACAGTTCATGTTGTGATGCAAAACAAGGTCCAGAGCTTACCAGCTCTGGAATTCACAGAAACCTTTTTGATGAGTTTTTTTAACACATATATGCCATGTTTTCCTTGGATGATGGATACAATCTTCATTTCAGGCTCAAATTAAGAATTTCAGTAAAGACTTGAGACTAATTTTTAGCTATATGCTATAATATCTTGATAGATAGCAGACTGTCACCTAGAAAATGTGACAATTAATTGTTAAGCATTTAATATGCCTAGTTAATTGTTAAGCAATTAATTTGCCTAGGCACAAATATATTGTCATTTTAATTGGCTTAGATGGAAATAGAGCTGTCGGTTAGTCTGTCAATAGCTCATTGACTGCAGTACTGGGTAAGCATTTCCTTTTTGTTTCCACAGTAAGTAATGTACATTTACAAGATCACAGAAGTGTTTCAAGTAGAGCAGCAAATACTATAAAAATTTTGTCAATGAACCTGTTTTCGTATTTTCGTAACAAAACCAGACTGAAACAGGATATTGGTATATTTTTTTTTATTTCTTTCAGCTACAGCCATTAGATGTGCTCAATATAACAGTTTATAACTTCCTCTGTGTTTTTAATAAGGTCTCTAAATGTTGTTATTAACTAGTATTGCTCTTTTCACTTACTAAAGCATTGAAATGTTCATATATAGTAGGTTGCTGGCAATAGCATTTATCTTAACAGACTTTAAAATATATCAAAATGCTGCAGAAAGGTCTCATTTTAAAAAGTATTAGTTCAATTTAGAGGATTATGTTTGCTTCTCATGAACGAAGCAAGACCTGCTGAACAACATTCATGTAAGTAGGATTTCTAGGTAGTACCTAATAGTATTCTAATATGGTAAAATTTCAACAGAAATTGATGGGAGTTTTAAAGGTGGTGTTCTCTGTGTTCAGACTGTGAAACCTTGTTTCTAGCAGGCTTGTCCCATCAAGAAACAGAAAGAAAGTATATATATGAACTTTGTATCACATACAGATAACTCAGGCTTCGAAATTCAAATGCTGGATATTTGATGCTTAAAAAATTTAAAAAATAAAATTCAAAGCATTCTTGACAAGGACCTAAGCCACCTGCTCTAATTCTGAAGCGAGTCCTTCAGTGAATGGGAGCTGTTGACCTTTTGAGGTTCATTGCAACATAAATTATTCCATGATTCAACGTAATGGTATTTAAGAAGATTGCAGAATGACTTATTGGAAAATTGCTCTTTATAGGAATACAGACTTACGTTTTGCAAGTAAGAAATATCAGATGTATAGGCATTAATTGTGCGTAACTAGGAATTTCATACTGAAGAAGTTGTAGTTCAAATTTATGAGCCAATTGTAATTGATATTTTTATTATAAATACTCTTTTAATGTTTGAAATACACTTTTGCTGCTGATCAGTCTCTATTGTAAAGTTTGTATTTGCAGGGAGAACTAGATCAGGAGAGACAACAGCACGAGGCAATGATTGCTGCCATGAGAGAAGAGGAAAAGTTCAAAGTTGACAGAATGGCACGTGACTTGGAAATAAAATGGACAGAAAATCTTCGGCAAGTATTATTTTCTTTTCTTTTATTCTTTAATAAGAAATGTACCATGTATTATATGCAAACATACTGTCAAATGAAATGTAAAGCAAAGGTTTCTGTTATTTAAGATTTTCTAGTTGTTACTGAGGTCTTAATTCTTTGTCACTTCTTGCACAAGGTCCCACTGCATTTTAGTTATTTGACCTTTGTTTTCAGACAGGAATGTAATAAGCTTCGTGAAGAGCTGAGGCTGCAGCATGAAGAGGACAAGAAGGCAGCCATGACTCAGCTGTTGCAGCTGAAAGAACGTGAAAAAAATGCAGCAAGGGATGGATGGCAAAAAAAGGTTGAAGATCTTTTAGACCAGGTAACTATGGTGTCTTTGAAAATTGGAAAGCCATTACAATTTAATTGTTGGTGGCTTATTACCAACTAATTAAATCAATTGTGTTATCTGGCTTTGAAATGAAATTTGTTAGCATAGGGCTTTTTAATGTAATCACTATCAAATATTTTAAATAATATGTGGAGATAACTTTAATTATATGAATGTTGTTCTTTACATTAAACGTGAATAAAACTTTTTACAGTTTTGAGGGGAGGAGGGAGAGGATATTAACAGTCTCACTTCTTCACTACAAGATTGTTTTGATTTTGTCTGTTCACCTGTTGTGCTGTTAAGTATCTACCAATGCTGATTTTTTGGACTTAGAGGTATTCCCTATATTTACAAAAATAATAATCCCCTATGTGTACAAGAATAACACTGTACAAGTCTCTGAGAAATCAAAATGTCCCTCAGTTTTATGACACATTTATTACAGCTATGTCTTGAATGATTTTGAACATTATTTTGGGATAATTTTGTGCAAATACTGAGGTTTTTTAATGGTAACTCAAATTTATAATCTCAGTTACGTTAGATAATTCAAAGAAAATACTTGCTTTGTACTTTTTCCAAACCATAAATGCTGTAGAACTGGTTTTATTGACTCCAGTTTGAAGAAATAGCTGATAATGAACAAACACATTTTAAAGTAAGAGTAACAGATTTTGGAACTCATTAAATGACTGTGATTCCAGGGTGTTATTGTGGGATGACTTTTAATTTGCTGTCTAATTTGGGAAGTCTAATAACTGAATACACATTTGATTATACAGCCTCTTACAGGAGCACGTCACAATATATTTTGCTGACAAGGGAATTTAAGCTTGTGAAGTCTTGTGGTTTAGGCTCATAAAAGTTGGAGGTTTTCAAAGTTTTTGGTCTGTTACTTTTTACAACATGAACATAATAAGAATTGGACTAATTTGATTTTAAGTTTCAAATTACCCAAGCTTCATTTACTTTCTTTATTTCTACCTATAAATAGCATTTTTGTCTAGAAAGGGATATACTAAACTTTCCATAGTTTTTACATACTTTTATCTCTACCTTTCAAAAAAAACCATGTTAAATCTAACCTACAGTTTCATAATGGAAAATTAGTATGTTGCAAATGACCTTTTTTTCTGCCTGTGCAAGAAATTTTGGAATCAGAAAGCTAACTGTAATAGGAAGAATTTACTAGAGAATTTTCAGATATAGGAAAAGGTCTCCATATGCAAAATGGTTGTGTTTTTCTTTTTTCTTCATTCCTTTTTCTGTATCAGAAGTGTATGCGAAGAGTTTGTAGCATGTGAGGACTCTATTTTTTTCAATCCAGCTGTGGCTTTTCCATACCACTGTTTGAATTGGATAGCTATTTAATAAAGATTGAAAAGTTAGTGTTGGTAGTAGGGAATTAAGCTTTCCCTCTGTAAGAATCTATATTTTATCCATTACACCTGGAGGAGAGAGAATTCCAGACCATAGCATAAAGGATGGGTGACCTAACTGTTGGAGAAATGGATCTGTAGTACGTTCCTCCTGACTGCAGTACAAAAAAGGTAGTCTCTGAGAGTTGTAGTGACCTGAATCACAGAATCACAGAATCACAGACTAGCTTAGGCTGGAAGAGGCCTCAGGAGGCTGCTCAAATCAGTCAGCACTGACTTAGAATCAGGTTGCTTAAGGCTCTGTCCAGTCAGCTCTTGAATAACCTCCAAGGGTGAAGATTCCACAGCATCTCTGAATAATCTCTTTTATTGCTTAATTATCCTCATAGTGAATTTTTTCTTTATATTTAGACAGAACCTTGTCTGTGTCAATTATATTGCTGCCTCTCGTTCTGTTGTACACCATTGTAACAAGGCTAGGTCCACTTGGTCCAGTTTCTCTGTAGCCACCTCATAGGTACTGTGGAGGTATTAAGTCTCACAAAACCATGTCTTCTTTAGCCTGAGCAAACAGAGTTACCTCAGAAGGATATCTGTTCCAGTCCCAGCCTTCTTGGTGGTAGCTCTCCACTGAATAAGATCAAGTTTATGATCAGATGATCATATGAATTTGATCAACATGTGTCTTGTACCAAAGCTGAATGAGCTGGAGGAGGAGACACTATGTCCTCCAGGCGATGTGCAGCAAGTGCCAAGTCGAAGTTACTGATCCCTTCCCTCAAACGACTGGTTGCTGCTACAGCCCAGTGTGCTGCTGGCACTCAATGCTGCCAGACCACTCTGCTGGTTCACGTTTAGCCTGCCGTCAGCGAGGTTGTGCAAAGCAGATCTGTGACCCAGTATGGACCAGTGCATGGGTTTGGCCCTTCCTGTGGTACGGACTTTGCGTTTGTCTTTACTGAATTTTGTGAAGCTCCTGCTGGCCTGTACCTATAACCTGGATAGGTCCCTCTGGATGGCAGCCCTGTCTTTCAGTGTATGGTATCCATTCCACTGTGTTGTCCTCCATCTTCTGTTCTTCCCAGATTGGTGTCATCCACAAAATCCGTAAGGATGCTCCTCTGTCTCCTCCTCCAGACCTGATAAGGTAATGAAATGAGCAGGTCCTGGAACACCTTAGAAATTCTACTCTGAACTAGAACTGCCCGAGATATTGCAGTAGGGCTGTGAAATTGTAGATTTGTTACACCCTGGTTTTAATTTGTGGGAAGATGTATTTAAAAGCCATTTGAAAGGCATGAAGCCTGTATAAAATTAGGAAGAGAGAGAATCCAGCTTCTCTTTCTGCAATTCAGATTTTTACGCCTGAAATAGTGGTCCACTCTATACCAGTAGTATTATACAATGATTTATCAGAACAATGCAAGACCAGTGTCTCTGCTAAATAATTAGTAAATCCTGATTTGACAGCACATGCGGCCAACGTGTGTTCTTTATGTTGAGAAAGTGTCTAGAGGTTCACCGCTTAGTTGTGTAATTTCTGTTCATAAAGCTTGAATTCAGAAATTAAATGCTCATCAATACAGGTGCAATTTTCTAATATCTATTGATGCATCTCTGATTTGATTTAAAAACAAGCTACAAAGAAGTGTGTCGTCTAACTTGAAGTATAGGAATGGTTATGTAATCATACAGGGCTGAAGGGCTGGAAAAACAGGTTTAAATATAGTTACCTAAACTGTAGAAAAATACAACGTAGAGTATACCCACCTGGGAATGCTGCTGACTGGTGCTGGAAAACTGAATGAAGAGACACAGATATAAATGTTAATTAGAAAAAACCCCAAACCAAACAGTTTCAGTCAAAAGAATTATGCCGATAAAGTGTACTAAGCTGATTTGAGTTTTTTAAATTATGTTATTCTGATGTACAAATTTCTGCTGCTTCTATTTGTTGCATGTTTGATAGATGGAATCTAGCTCTTGCCTAAAGCTAGGTAAGAGTTTTGCTTTGATACCAGTAATGCTAAGTGGTCCCTCACAGAATGCACATCAGATTATTGTTATTCTAACAGTATAGCTTTGTTATGAATAAAATAATTTTCTTGAGATAAAATGCTACTCAGCTGATTAAGTGCTTAAATACATTTTTGCCAGTTGCAAAGCACCATCTACAGTTAGATGTGGTTGGTAGTTTAACTGGAGCAGTGTCTAGAGACCAAGTGTGTAGTTTTTATCTCTGATATGAGAAATTATTCTAGAAGACAAAAAAGATAGTGCTTTTCCTTTTTTTTCCCCTGTAAATTGCACCAAGTACTTCTATGTCAATCTGTTCAAGAGTTTCATAATTAAATATGCAGTGAATTCAGATATGCCAGCTCCTTTCCATTCCTCTTAGCTCTATAATGGGGTTTTAACGCTTCGCTTAAAAACATTTTACTGCTGAGAAAGCTTCAGCCAGGGCCAAAATAGCTGGAATTTTCTCTTTTTTTGAAAGTATGAGCATGTTCTCTCTTTTGCCTGTCTGCCTTGTGCAACCTTCAGTTCTGGGCACTGAAACATACAGGTTAAGATTTGTATTCTTCTTACCTGTTTCTTCTTGTGATACGTTTCTTTCAGTAAACTGAATCAAGGATTCTCATTGTGAATGGGCTTTTCTATATTTGAGAAAATACTGGTTCTCCCATCTTCCTTACTTTTCAGTAACATGTTTCAGTAAAGTAAATGTTTCTGTCATTATTTTTTCCCATATGTAACTTCTTAAGTAGCTCTGTATGTGGCCAAGCATTAGTGTAATGTTCTTCTTTCTTAACTTTGTCAACTTTTCACACCAAAGATACGTCTTCTATTTAAAGGAAATATCAGAAGTAGTACAGCGAGAATGGACGAAAGTATACTACATACATTTCGGTAGCTGTTGTTTGTTTTTCCTACTGCAAAGACTCTCTTTTTGAAAAATATGTTGAGGTTTCCTCTTCAGAGTTTGTTTCTGTGATGGTGTGCTCCTTTTTAAACTGTCAAAGTAAATAGGAGAAACTTTGACTTATAAAAAAATGGAAATATTTCCTTCTGGTGTAGTTACTATTTAAATTGTAGCTTTCAGGAAATGACAAACTCAGTATTAACATACAGGTCTAAAAATCCTGAGTATACTGCTGTTGGAGTGCTGAGAAAAGTCTCTGAGCTCCCGTGTACATCTGTAAATGGCTTTTGATCAGGCTTCATGCAGAGGCAGTTACTGCTCCATCTCTACTTGCCCGTGTAGAGGTGCTTATTGCAGAGCTGATGTGCATCCACATTAGCAAAATCAGGCAACGCTACTTTCTTTCCCCAGCAGAAGGATTACTGGCCTGTTCCACAGCCTGAGTAATCCTCGCATTAGAAGATTTGCTGTCAAATGGATGCTGGAAATTTCTACAAGAAGTAACCTGCACGTACCTTGTATCAGTTTCTGGAAAGAAAGAAGATAAACTTTCAGCACAGAATCATTTTACTCAGCTCCCTGTTACTTGATACTGTCCTGAACACCCTGTGTAAAGGCTTGTCTGTCAGAAACAGAGTGGAAGTAAATTTCAAATTACTCCCTCCTAGTTTGCTTTGGCAGTTCTTGTATTCAGTAATACTAATAAGGCTACCATGACATCTAGTGGATGGTAAGGGATGTTGGGCAAGATTTAAAAAGCACTTAAAAATCTAAAATGTGGAAATCCAGAAGAATGAAAAAAAAATCAGACCAAGGAGGGAGAAAAGAGCAGAGGGCACCCTGGAATGCAGTTCAGGGTAATGTTTTATGCCTCTTCTTCAATCTGTAGATACCTATTTTTCCAAAGGAACATGCTTTCTTTGACTCTTGAAAACTTTGACAGGGTAAGACAGCTCTCAAAACTGTGGTCTTAATGGGACTGTGCTGTAACTCATGCAGGCCTCACAGATAATCAGGGGAGATTTGGGAGTTTCTGCCTAGATCTGTTGTCTGTGTGCATCCTGCCACTCACCACTGGTCTCGAAGAATTGGTACTCCTGTATTCCAAGTGGGAAACCTATGCTTTAAACAAGTCAGAATCTGTTCCACATGAGCATGTGGGTAATCTCATAGTCCAGACTCACTGCAGCCCTTGGAGGGCCAACTACTGAGGGTGCTTCCCCTGGTTTCATGACTGTCTGGTTCTCAGTAAGGAATCTCTCTTGTTCTGGGCTCCCTATTCTCTGCAGAGATATGATCCTGATGATGAGTTGGTGCGTTTGTTCTGTCCACATTGGTCATTGTAGTGCTGTCTGAAGCCTGGACATGAAAACAAATGCCTAACATTCAGCTGTTCATTACGAGCCTTTGGTTTTGGTGAGCCCATTCAGCCCAGGCCGCGCCTTCGTCATTATTTTAGTCTTTGTTTAGAAGATTCTGAATATAATGGAGGAAATTCATTAAACACCATTTACAATTAAGAGCTACTCAGCAAAATGGGCAAATAAAAGCAACAGAACAAATCAGTGTTTTCCAAGTATTTTCAGTAGGACACAGTAGGAATACTAACAAGTATATACTAACAAGTGAGTTTGTTCTCTGTTTTATAATAAATGTCTTACTGGACTTTTTCATCTCTCTTTTGGTTACTTCTTAATTTTTTTTCTCCCATGGTGTTGTGTTTAACTGAGTTAAAAAATATATATCTGGGCTAATGTTTGAAGTTGATGTTTTCATATCCAAAGAAACCTGTCTACCTGATCCTAAACTTCTAATTGAAATTTAATGTAATGAGTTTTTGTTTGGCATTAAATCTGGAGGAGATGGAAAGACTTCTAATTCTATTTGTCAATGGATGAAAAGAACATGAAATTCTTAGTACTGTGCATGAGTAAAAAGTTTAATTTGAGATTTGGAAGTTCATACTTCCAAAACTGCTAAATAGAAATCGAAGTCAAATCCAACAGTAATACCATCCCCAAAACAAAATTTTAATCCTATGTTTATATATGCTTTTCCCTTAAATGTAAGATAAAGACTGTGGAAAGCATCTAGTTTTAAAACACTTCCCTTAGCATCTTTGCTCTGTACTTGCTCAAGTAGCTTTCGCTTTTGGTTCAAAACCAGTGGAAACAGAGGACCCTGGAGGGAACGAGAGAGAACTTATCAGGTGGGGCAAATTTTGTTTGAGATTCAGCAGATGATTAAAATTCTAGATAAAGGGCAGTGAGACTTCTGTGCTCCAGGAAAAATTAGTGAAGGTATGTATATAATCTTTAAAATCCTGACAGCAATATGACAAATAAATGAAAGAAGCTCTAGTCCCATTCCAAAACAGTTAAAAATTATCAGGACATTCAAATGCACTTGTTTTTCCCCTGACCATTGAACCTGGAGTTTGTTGGATTAAAAGCATGTATTCCAAAATCCAAACAGATACAAATATGCAAAATACCTAGGCCAACCCATGCCATTCTATGATTTTGCCTAGAAGTTTGACAAATTCCTAGAACTGGAAAAGAGAAAAACTCCCATCTTTCTAAAGCAACGGGGTAAGTTTCCCACCCTCTGATATCAAGGAGATAGCACCTTCCTTTGGGGTTGCTCCAAAACCAGGAGAAAATGAGGACCAATTAGATCCCAGAGATTGTTAAAGATTTCAGAATGCCTTATATATACTTCATTTTCCTCATCGGAAAACTATTGAGTTTTGAGAGAGGGAAAGGGTTCTAAATGCTGCTTTTTCTTACCAGACAGAGAGGGGAAACTTTGATGTAGCTCTCCAGTTCCTAGCATGCCACAAGCCTCGAGCCAAGTACAAAACGTTGTAGTAGCAAACAGCTGCTTTCCAAATCTCTGCGGAGTCATCTGCCGCGTAAGCACTGCGCAGCCAGAGACTGTACATCTGCTGACAAATCAGTCCTCTTCAAAGACGTATCTCAAGGGAGAGTTTTAGGGTTGTTGTTGCCATTATTAGCTGGATAAAATGGACTTGCGCCAAAGGTCCCTCTGGCTTCTGTGCTAGGCACTTCAGAAGCTCGTTTCCTTTAGTAATATCTGATGGGTGCACATAAGGTTTGTCCTTCAGAAAGGTAAGTGGCATCTCTGGGAGGTCATTCTTAAAACGAATCAAAGACGTTGTAGCAATCTAGATCTGCTTTGATAAAACAGATAAAGTAGAAGCTTTCCCAGGTCAGGTTTTACACAAGAATTCCTGTTTGCTAGCAGTGTTTTGAAAATTCAGTAAACTGTATAGCAAAGTCAGATTGTGACACAATTTGACATTGAAATGTCAGTGAGGGAAAAGTGTTACATAACTGATCTTTGGGTGATATGAAGACTGATGCTGAAGTTAAGTGTCAAGCCTCTCTAATCTGGTTGAAAGTAATTATTAGTTCAGAGAAACCATAAAACGAGAGAACTTCCATGCATTCAGTAAGTTAATGTCCTGAAGGAAACAAGGTAACTGAATGAAAATACAAAAATATCACTGGTGCAGTAAATGTTCTTCTTGAGGGAAATGACACAATTTCATCACCAAGAATGGCCCCTGTGACAGCTGTCATGGGAACACAAACAGCTCTTCATGACAATAAGCAAACACAAAGCTTGAATAGTTTCAAATCACTAAATCTATTCTTTACTGCAACACACATTTGCCCAGCTAAACTGAAAACTCAGCTCTTCCAGAAGAGATGTTGAAAGAGAGGTGGGAATTCCAGTCTTGTCCGATGTATTGCTTGCAAAGTCTTTCAGTCCTGCTGAGTAGCCTGCAATATCAGTGGGTTCTAAAGATGCTGCATATAAAGATGCAGATTCTGTTCTCTGCTGCATCTCTGCTGTTCCTCTGGGTCACGATGAAGCTCTCTTGGTTACATCTGAGGCTTAGCTTTGCATATGCTGAGGGTGGAGAAGATAGTACTTCTACTGAGAAATGAGACAGCAAAATCAAGTGAAATCAGGTTAGCTAATACGTATATACCAAGTAGAGATGTGTTTTCAGAAGTTGCCGTACTTCCAAGAAGTAAATTAATTCACTTGTACACCCCATATCTGCAAAGCCTGATTTCAAAGAGAATTGAGCAAGGGTTTCTTATACCACAGTAACATCACAAACCAAATCTTGAATTCCAACCTGTAGAAATAGAGTGATACTTAAACCCACCTTCTTTCTTGTTTTTTAATCATCACTTTTCCCCATCATAGACATACAGACAGTAATAATTATGCCTGCATTCTTTTTGCTTCTTAACTTTTTTTTTTTCTCCAGAACACGGATGGACCTTGCTATGGAAGTGCTCATAAGGATGTCTGAAATTTTAATGAAATTCCTTAATTACACTTAAACCAGTGTTATTTTGGAGTTCTGCATTCTGAACGTGTTCCGCATACTTTTGATTATGGAGCTGCTTCTGATTAAATTACTACACGTTTTGCTGGAATCAGCCCCCATACCAGTTGACTAGCCTATATAATTCTGTTTTTACTTGGAACTTCTCTTCAGTGTAGTACAATGCAAACTTTTCTGTTTCAGGTGTAAAATCTAGCTATTTCTTAGTTGTACCACAGTGCTGCATAGATACATCCAGCAATATAAAGTCCCAAATGTGCCAGAAAGTGAACATTTATTTAGCAGGAGATCATTCCTGCTCTCAACAGCTTCCCCCCTAAACAAATTAAACAGATGGGAGAGGAAGCACAGAAAAATTGGGTGGATTTGTTCAGACTGGCAGTGTCAAAGTCTGGTGTTGGAGTCGGAGCAGTTAGATGCCGGTCTCTTGCCTCGTCTGCTGGAGTATGATGCCTCCTAGCGTTCCACTCTTGTATAGAAAATGAATGCTTATAACTCTCTTAAAATTTTAATAAGCTCGTTTTGGATATTTCACAATAATGTATTTTTATGCTGTACCTTTTTTTAGATTCTTGAGACTGAATAACGATTTCCTTTTTATTTTGGCAAAGTGTTATCTAATAGTTCCCACCTATAGGCTTTCAGGCTGGTGTCAAAATACCTGCTGTCTCCGGGAGAAAGCCATCTTCTTGACTGACCTGTGACAAAAGGGGAAAGTGGCCATGCTGGATTTAAAATTGCTCTCACTTAATTTCTGATGACTCTGTTCTGTGTATGTTTGTGTGCTTATCTACACGATTCATATATATAAACACACAGACATTTTTATATACACACGAATTATGTATATTATTTGAATGATCAATAGTATTTCATAGAGCTTTTACTTGGCAATATGTTGGGATTTTTTTGTTTTTAATTAGAAATGAGCACTAGTATAAGTGGTACATTAAGTCATTTTATTGCTGGAGACTTTCAGGAATAGTCTTATGTACCTATTTGGTTCTGAATTTTAAGAAAGATATAGGAGTATTTTAATAGAAATGTCTTCATTAAAGACTAAACTCACTTTCTGCCCTTTAGCAGTGAAATTTGGTTTTTAATATGATGTATTTAATATGCTTGTGATATTTAAGAGACACAGCTGATTGTTGATTATGCCCTTATATAGTATCTCTTCATGTACTTAGTGATTTCTTCCCAAAATTATTACGCCATAAAGGAGAAGAGAAAACAAGCGGATAACTTCAAAAGTCTTCAGCTGTGTAATAGATGTGTATATAGTAACATTATGTAAAAGAGAGAATGCTATACTGTATGTCAGAAACATAACATGGTAAACCACATCATTCTGTTCTGTGTTCAGTAGCTTAAAGACTAAGTCAAAGCAACATATTCATATTTTTTCCAGATGGCTTTCAACTTATTTTTCTCTGATCAAATTATAATTAATGTTCTACGTTTACCCTTCCTTATCCCTTTTTCTTTTATTTAGTTGATTTCTGAATGTTTCCCTTTATTCCTGTGATCTTTCCCTCATAGCGGCACTGTCTCGGTGAAGCTTTGCATAAATCTATCAGCAATGTAAGTGATTTGCACTTACAGCTCGTCAACAGGGCATGCTTGCACTAATAAACCTGCATATCCTGCAGTACTGCTTTACAGCTTTAGCCCATGAAATGGGAGACATGGTAATACTTGAGACGAGAACATGTGCTGCTATCAAAAGCTTGTGTACTGCATCCCCTCATCTGTGACTGTGTGCGTATCACTGGCATCAAACCCTGTGTACGTGGTCATAACATGAGCAGTGTTTTTATGTCCTTGTTAACGCAAGCAAGCTTGTGGGCAGTGCAGACGTGTATTGCAGAGCTTTCTACAAAGCATGGGATCGATGCTCTATTATAATTTGCAGTTTTGCAGTGTAAGTCATAATTGTAGCCAAACTATTCTTTCTATTTATTTTTTTTTAATTCTCACTGATGTTTTTAATGTGCTGAAAACCTGGGATAAAAGTATTGGAAGTTCAAAGAATAGTGTTTAGAGCTGTTTTCTTTTATATCCTCAGTACAGAGGTGTACAGAAGGGGTGGTCCAAAGACATACAAAAAGAGACACTAATGTTCTCAGAAACATGCTCTTAAGCATCTCAGTATATGCACTGAATAATCAAAATAACATTTAAAATCACATGCTCTCCTGAAAAGACTCGAATTTCTAACTTTTTTGTACTTTTCAACATCAAAACAAATTATTAGAAGGAGAGACTAATCTGACTTGCTTGCTAGAATCATTTAATCCTCATTGTCTTTTATTTTCTGTATAGTCTATTGATGCAAATAGACATCTCCAGACATTGACTCATTTCAGGCTGTGGTTTTGCCGTCACTTTAATCTGGTAGAAGGATGAATTGCTCTTGCTTATTCCTGATCTCTTCGAAGATGGCTTCTTGGCCAGATGTCAGATTTCTCTTGGTCATCTCAGTTAAAATGTTTTCTGCATTTCCAAGACAGGAATGAAAACAAAATCGTTTTGCCCTTGGCCCATGTTCAACATGTTTATAAATTCTGTACTGATAATTGTCAGAATTTGGAGCAGGAACTTAAGTGAGAGACAGATTTAACTTCAAGCCAAAAATACATTTTTTTCATGTCATCTTAATAAAAATTTGCCTAAGTTACCGTGGTTGACTCCATTTGACTGTTATCATGAAAGGCTTGTTAGAGTGTGATCATTAAATTACCTGAGGTTCTGCAGAACTGAGCAGGACTTCCCCTAGAACTGTATCTCCTGGTGGCCAGGGTGAACGGGACAGGACAATGGTGAGAAACCTGAGGGGCAGAAATATGGTGAAAGGGACAAGTAAGAATGGGCTTACAAATGAAGTACCAAGTAGGTATGAGGTTACAGAAAGATGGGAAGGAGAGAAGGGCCCAGCAGTGAACGTGGGTTGAATTAGAGTAGATGGGGATGTGAGTAGGCCAAAGGGAAGTTTAGGTAAAATAGCTTATTTTTTTTCCTGGAGAGGGAAGGCAATAGCCGATTGCAGTACTAGAAGATGATGCATATATGAAAATTCAGAGCTGGCCATGCTGGCAGGTGCATTGTGCAAACTCACCACTTCAGTGGAGTGAGTTTCTAGGGGTGAAGAGAAAAAATACAGTATATATTATATATAGGTATTAAATAAAGTGTCATTACAGTGAAGGTACATTATCAGTGGAGTTACACTGAAGCTCAAAATATTTTCTTTTACAGCTTGTTGATAAATGAGTAAGGTAGAAAACTTTGCAGCTTATAAAAGCTTATTCAGCATAGAATAGCTGTAAAAGGCCAAGGGACTTGGCAATAAAATGGCAACTGAAATTCAGTGTAGATAAATGCAAAGTGATATACAAGGAAAAAAACTCTCACTTTTTCTGTAAAATAATGAGCCTTACCTTGACCTGTTACAACTGGAAAGTAGGTTTGGGGACTATGATATTCCATGAAAACATCACCTCAGAACTCAGTAGGCGTCACAAAAGCAAATAAAACTTTAGGAAGACTTGGTGAATCTGAAATACAACAAGCTATGCTTATTTAATTTAAAGTAGTTTGATTTTTGTTTTCTTTTGTTTGTTTTACTGCTAGTTTTTGTTTCTGTAGCTTTTTTTCTTTCAAATCTGCTTAAGCTGTGTCTTTCTGAAAAAAAAACCCCCATGTTTGGCAACAACGTTCGTGCTACAAGTTGTACTTGGTATGCTGCTATTAATTTTTTGCTACTTGGTGGGATTAAATGTTCTCTAACTCAATAACTTGATGTGCAATGTCGTTACGAATTTGACATAATTAATTTTAAGATATGCTGAATCAAATGACACTATCAGACTTGCATTTATAATTCCATATTATGTAATGGTCTGAGGCTTGAAAAGTATCCTTACTGGTTCAAATTCTTTGTCATTTGGCAATTTTATTTTCCTTCCTTTGAGTCACTGTAGCAAAATTCTCTTTTGTTTAAATCTTGTTTCCAGAATTGGAGGGTATCTCTCATGTTTGGCTTTAAAGGGAATATAGGTTTAGTACTTTCAGCCTGAAAAGATGCTATCTGATGTGAAGAACAAAGTATAATAGTATTATAAAAAGAAAATGGGACAAAAAAAGGAATATAGTGTACTATAATACTTGCTGGATGAAAAGCATCGTTTGTAAAATCAGGTATTTCTAAGAAAATGAGTTATTTATGACTCAGATTGTGTAGATCTTGGAAACAAGCATAGAAATCCCTCTCATGGTCTTACTGAACTAACAAAAAAATGTATGATGGGAAATCCCTCAAGTGTTACTTTTTATTTGTGATGTTGTGTGGTACCATTTATTTCTAAATGAGAAAACCACTAGTAAGGTAGGACCATAACATATGAAAAGATATAAAAATCAATGTAGATGTCACAGGCTGTCCTCCCCTATTCCAAGTGCAAGATTATCTTTGCAGAATGGATGTTCCCCTGAAGAATAGTTTAACAATCAAGTGTTTGATTTCAGACCTTGATAGTGTCATTTTTATTGATCTTTTATATAAAACCTAAATAATTTTTGATAATTTGGCCATTAAAAATTGTTACAGGTAGTGCTGCAGTATGAACTGACCAATATGATAACCCTTGAAAAAACACTAAAATGTAATTATTATATCTCTGATTATATATCATATAGCATTAACAAATTTAGTAGCTGGATGACATTGCTTGTCTGTCTTTTAGCTAACGCTCTGGCTCTAGAATTTCAAATGTTTTCTTCTTCTGAATGGCTTCTTTACAGCTGATGTTAGTATTAATGACTAATGAATATTTGCTGTTCTGTTGTGGGTTAGATCTCCTTACTGAAGCAGAATCTGGAGATGCAGCTTTCCCAGTCACAGAGCTCTTTGCAACAGCTACAAGCCCAGTTCAGTCAGGAACGACAGAGACTGACTCAGGAGATCCAGGAATTAGAAGAAGAGCATCAGCAAAGGCATAAGTCACTTCAGGAAGCCCATATCCTTGCCTTTCAAAACATGGAAGAAACAAAAGAGCAAGAACAAAAGGCATGTTCATATGGTTATTCCAAATTCTGTAGAGCGTATTGCCATTTTAGCATTTTACGTACACAGTTGGAATTAGTAAAGAATGTATCTGTGTAACTACTAAACTTCCTTTTCAGATGATGTATTACAGTAATACTGTTATCCAGTTAAATCTGAACAAGATATATTGAAAATCTTCTAATACGGGCACTTTTTAATGTCTTGTGTTATATGCACGTATAGAGAGGTGTGTGTATATATACATAAAATTATTATCTACACATGCATTTTTTACCATAGATTGACATTGTTACCTTTAATATTATATTCTTGTTTTTATTTTGTGTAATTTTCCATTATAGTTAATTTCGCATGTATTTTCTGTCAGTAGACTCCTTTGTAATGTATTTTATATTTTCATTATGTTAAAAATTGTATAGGCTATGTTCTGTGACTTGCAAGATAATTTTCATGCCCCACCTAAGATACTTTTTTAAAACCTTGATGAAACCAGCTTTAAATTTGGAATTTTGGTAGTGCATGGTATGTAACAGGGGTATCTTAAGGTTTTTTTAAGTTCAGCTCCAGAGTGTGCCTTTGCAATCAGTTTTCTCACTGTGTGCCCTTACTGTACTTTGGTTCACGTCATAGACTGGTCTTGGAGCATACAAAGTGGACTCCTTTTGTTCTGAATGAAATCAGAAAATGTGTACCAGGAACGTTATGCTTCATACAATTCCATAGGGAGTAAACATGGGTGCCCTTAGGGAGCAGAAGTCCCCAAATGTGTATTGTGTGCACACTAAACCCATCTATGAATCTGCACCTTATTACTTTGCTTGCTATTGTAGATATATCCACGGATTGATTTTTTTCTCTTTTCCAGCTGTGAGCCAAACGGGTTTTGTGCACAGGTAATCTTGGTAACCATCAACCACTGAAAAGAAAAAATATAGTAGGACGATAAGAAAATACATGTAATACTAGTGCATTTTTTTTGCTAGAGTATGTCAATGCCTGCTTTTTGTTTCCAGTTGTTTATTATGTAATGCTTTATAAATTCTCAAAGTTGGTATGGAATAAATTTTGTCAATTTTGTTTTCATAGGAATTAGAAGAACGTTTACAACAGAAGCACTCAGAAGAACTTCATGCACTGAAAGAAACACATAAACAAGCCATGGAAGGCTTTAAATTGGAAATGGAACAGGAACTTCAGACTTTACGATTTGAGCTAGAGGATGAAGGAAAAGCTATGTTAGGTATACTATTTTCAAATTTGAAAATGTGTCCAAAACCATTATTTCTACTCATGCAAATATACATGCACACGTATGTGTGTATATTATAACACCAGTTAGTACACTACTCTGAGACAGTAGTGTGTCTCAGAGTCATTCAGTGTTGACCTATGTGTTCCTCTTAAAATCACTGTAAGCTTTAACAGGTAAGCCTAGATTCTTCACTTTCGAAATATCTCACCCTTAAGGGTCTTTTGGAAGGAGTAAGCAACCAAAGTTCCTGATTGAGAACTGATGTTTTCAGAAAGCAACAGGAATAGAATACAGGACAGTTACTTAGCTGATGTAAAGTGTGTTTTAGGTCAGCAGCAATACTAGATGGAGCTGGACTGTTACTGGTAATTAATGTAAACACGTCCAAAATAAACTTTTCTCTTTGTTTATGGTAACCAGCTTCCTTGCGCTCAGAGCTCAATCACCAACATGCAGCAGCAATTGACCAGCTGAGGCACAACCATCAACAAGAACTGGTAGCTGCCAAAATGGAGCTTGAAAGAAGCATAGAACTCGGCAGGCGACAGGTAGGAGGCATGGCTGGCAACTGGCTGTAAAATGGCATGATCAATATTCATTTTTCCCTTTGCTGGAGGCAAGAACTGTTGTGAACAAACAACAGACACGTAATCCTTCAAAATCATCTGGCACCAGCAGCTAATGCATTCCTACCAGTTTCCTAACCTTCCTTGCTTAGCTTTTTCTGCCTTCCACAAACCTCCTTCAAAGCCTAGAAAAGGCTGCCATATCAAGGTAGTTTCCTGTCAGAACTGTGCAGCCATCTGGGAGCACCTTGGCTTGCCATGGGACGCAAGTGCCCATTCTTGTAAAATTGTACTCATCCTCAGCTGCCAGCAGGAAGGAAAAAGCTGTTTCTCTTTGAAGCCTAAGAGATAATGACAAAAGAAGCGGTTGCTTGTAATCAAATGATTGCTTCAAACTGAAGAAAAAAGTACACAAAAAAACCCCACCAAAAACAAACCCCCAAAGCCAGTATGAACTACCTTTACTTTTGGTAGCAAACTGATTCAGTCACCTTTTATCTTTCATTTTTCATTTTATACACGAGCAGGTTTTCTGCTAGTAGCTAAAAATTCAAAGTTTAAGCCCTATTGAAAGCTAGGCTCCTGGAAATAAGAGGACTGGAAAATTACTTCTTTATTTGCCTATATAATAGGCTTTTCAAGATTGATTTACTGATACTCCAGCACCAAGGAGGGAGGAGTAGGTTTACAAATATATTAACAGAGGAAGCAGGGTTTGTTGGACATAACCTGTACCCAAAAACAGAGACAGTCGAAGATGAGCCCTTTTCTAGCTATTCCTTGCTGTTTTAACAGTGTGAGCACCAGAGGCAAAAATGCGGTGCTGCCGTGCAGGATTTAGGAGGATATAGTTTCAGTCATGTGTTGTTTAAGCCCAGGGTCTGACACCTAAATGAGAGGTCAGAAAAAAAAGTTTACAAGAACTGGTGTTTGATCCAACCGAGCAGTGTGTACTTTTTACCTCAGTATAATGATCTGCTGAACATGAGCTTTGGTTGTACTAAGGGCAAAGCAGTTACTGAGGTGTCCTGTGTTAGAATGCTCATCAGTTCATAGGATCAGAGTTGAACGAGATGCAGAGTGGTCTGATCAGGATGATTGTATTTGCTACTTTTTGAAATATTTAAATGTGTGGATGTAAATTTTTCCTGTGCTTTTTCTTAAAACTTAAATTTTTTCTTTTCTTAAAGTCTTTATGTAGGGAGATACATAGTTATTTTTAATGGTCTGCTCTTAAAGATACCCTATGAAATTTGTGCACTAGGATATATTTGTATTTCCTGGAGGCATGAAGGCACAAAACACTATTATACATAAAACTGCTTTGGAATATCTGCTGATTTTCTCTGTGCAAACTATACAGTCATTAAGTATTGTGAAACTGTAAGAAGTGGAATAGATGGAAATAGAAAACTCTGAAAAAGTTGTTTTCATTACAGAAATTTCTAAACCAAGGAGACTCATTATCAAAGCCATTGGAACGGGCTTTGGCTGAGTTTCCCAGATATTAACCTCACTGGAATTTCTTATGCAAAAAAAAAAAAAGACTTTTCTTGATTTATTGGACACAATAGAAATATAACATAACACACATTTTACATATTTAACATATTTAACTCACATTCTGCTGCAAGATATTTATAACCCTTACATATTTGTAAGATAGGAGACTTCTTAATTAGTTTTTGTTTGTGCAGGGCATACATCTTGAGCAATTTTATCCCATTGAATGGGGCTGTAAGGGAGAAAAGTTTCTCTGGATTGTATGCTGACAAGGCAGAGAAAGCAAAATGCCCAGGCTCTGGATCTTAGTGATACCTGGGTTTTTTTCTTGTATGTGTGGGCTAAAGGAAAACATGATGAGCTACACCAATTTTAACAGGCAGTGATAATCATGGGTTTTAACTTTTCTTGCAAGTGGAAATCATTTATTACATAACTTTGATTTCTTCTTTCTTTGTATTTGTACACAATAAAAAAGCCCTTCTCTTTGGTTATAATTTGTGTCAGCATCAAAAGCTGAAAAAATTGTCTGTTGGATGGAAAATTCTGCTCAGCTGTTGTCTTCCAAAAGCAAGTATTGTAGGCATCACTTCTGAGAAACAAGTCTATCTAAAATATTTTTTGCTGCTGCTACTTATATCATAGGAAGAAGAATTTTTGTGCCGAATATCAGATCTACAAGATGAACTTAGACACCGAGACCATCATATAGCTGAACTGGACAAAGAGATTCTGCATCTTCATGAAAATATAAGTGCATTGACAAAGGAATTAGAGTTTAAAGGGAAAGAAATTCTTAGAATACACAGTGAATCCAACCAGCAGATCAGGTATGAATTTTTCCACTCTAAATTCAAACCTGTATTGTTTCACTTACTATTTTACTTTAAAAAAACTACCATTTGCAGTTTTAAATTTATCCTCTTAATGAAGTCATGTTACATATCATGTAGTCTTCTTTAGTAAAGCTATGCCCTTTACTAGTAAAGTTAGTGACTATGCCATGCAGTTAAGTGGTATTTCAGTGACACATTTTGGCATGTTTATGTAGCAGTTCACTCAAGTGTTGGGTTTTGGTGGTTTTTTTTTCAAATTCATTGTTTGTTTATTTTAAAAAGCATTAAAGGAGATGCATTTTCCATGAAATAAGCTAGAAGATTGGAGAACAGTAAGTAGTGGGTTTTGATGAATCAGTAATTCCTTCTGTGTTGTCTGATACTATGTAAAAGCCAATAGAAGCATGGCAGAAAATCTTGATGAACAAAAAAGTCTGATTTTAGAATAACTCTTTTTTTAACAAAAACTAAATTAAACAGGATGCATGAGCAAGATTTAAGCAAGAAACATGAGAAAGAGCTGGATGTCTTGACAGCAGATCACATCAGAGAGAAACAAAGCATGCTGGCAGATTTTAATAAGACCCAAGAGCTGCTCAAGGAAATTAATTCAGCTTTACAAATTTCGTAAGTTTTGTTGCATTAAAAAAATTTGTATGTAGCTGCATTTGAGTGAATAGTTTATTCTAGAGTCCATAACTTCCTGAAGATACTGCAGAGATGCAGATGTACAAATACCTCAATAAAGCATGGGGCCTAATCTTGCATTCTTTAGGCAACACAATTCTATAATCATTAGGGGAATTTAGTGAGGTAAATTGTTAAGGGTTTGAGACCAAAAAGTTTGAGGTAGGAAAGATATTAAATCTGTGTAGTTCCTAGAAAATTAGAGAAAACATGATTTCAAATGATTTCTTTCTCAAACTTTAATACATCTTTTTTGAGGACACAAGAATTTCTTCAACAAGTTTATAAAAAGTACATGTTTTTACTGTACTGTTAACTAATACTAAGAAGTGAGATTGTAGCATGAGTGATGCAAACATTTTCAGATTTGGTAGCATAAGGAAAATTAGTGTCTGAAATAGATTGTATGAGCATAACAATAGCAGAAGGCTTAAGAATTTCTCGTGAGTCAAAATGCCACCAGGGATTAGACCACCTCATGGTGGCAGAAGTGATGTAATAGTGTGTCACCAACCAGTGTTTTCCTGTCTTCAACGTCCTTCATTCTCTATCTCTGTGATGTTACCCATTTGGTCACAGTTTCTGGCTCAGGTTTCATAGCACACTGAGGGCTTCCTGCCACAAAGTTGTCACTGAGGGATTTGTATTTGCAGCAGGGAAGATTTATGGCAGAGAGATGAATTGGTTCTAAGTTTTTGATAAAAAAAGCTTCCCTAAGTAAGCATCAGTTACAAATGGACAATAAAGCCAAAATGCATCTAGCTTTTTCTGGATAATGAGCCCTCAGAAATTGTCTTCAAATGAAATGGTTATAAAATTCTAGTTCTCACTCCCTTGTAATTGTCCACATGCACACTCTTACGCCCTGATAAATGTGGTACTTTGCCATTCAGTAAATTAGGTGTAAGCTACCTCCTGTTTGCTGCATTTTTCTTGTGTGAGAAACAGGCCTATGAACAGCCACCAGAACTGTTTTGGAAATGTTACCCTAAATGTTTTTCACATTAAGTTGTTTGCTTCTCATTGTCCAGGAATTTTCTGAATTTAGCTGGTGTTCTACTCCTTGCTCTGGCTCAATTTAGAGCTTTGAGGAAGCAGCCACTGGCCTAAAATCAGCAAGCATCATCCAGGGTGCCCTGAGCTGGCTTTCAGTGTGTTATTTCTCTATTTACACTGAAGCAAGAAGCTGCCAAAGAGGAAACTATGTAGAAAAACAAACAAATTCTAAAAAACAAACCAAACCAAACAAACAAACAAAACCAAAACAAAACAAAAAACCAAAACCAAAAACACCCCCAAAAAAACCCCCAAACAAACAAACCCCATTTGTTTCTTACACACACACCCCACCAACCCAGAGAAGTTTTATTTAGCTGTTTCTCAAGTAACTGCTCCCAGGTTCAGCCTCAGCTAAAGTGTGGCCTCGTGAATGTGTGTGAAATGGAGAATCTGTCTTGGAATAATTGAGAGTGTGTGTCATTAATTAGGCTCTACAACTAAAGTCCTTAAATTACAAATTATCTATTTGAAACAGAAAAAAAACCCAGTTCTCTGAAGTATCTGAAAATAAAATGACAGCTGTGTCTAACTATGTACTATACTCTGGGGATCTATATACAATAGCTTAACCCAGCATAAAATGTATACACAAAAATTAAGCCAGCTGAGGCTATTTCTGTTCTGCTGAGTCAAATGCCTTCTCTGCAAGTAAAAACAATCACGTTGTTCTCATTCATATTGTTTTATGTAAATACATTATATAATCTCCTCAAAATATGTACAGGTTATTTGAAGGTTATTAAATGATCAATATAATTTAATATTAACTGCTTTTTCAGCTGCAAATCAAAGTAAAAATCACATAGTTTCTTATGAACAGAAAATAGTTATCTGAAGTGAAAAATTATGTCTACTTCTAGGCGTCTACAGTTTGTTTAATTCTTGTGGAATTAAGCTTGACCTGATTTAGATTCAGTTTAATTCATGGATTTTTCTCAGCATTTGATTATGATTTTTTTCTTTTTTCACTAAGTTTGTTAAATTGCCTGAATCTGTTCTGATACTTGGTTCACTAATCTACATGAGGGCTGAATATGTGAGACACATATTTTAGTACTTCCCTTTGAAACTATATTTAGCATCATGAGCATGTTACTCGTTTAAAGGAGACACAATCATTCGAAATTGTCATGTCTTTGAAACTTGTTCTTTAAGAAAAAGGGATATTTATGCAGTTATTTGTACAATTCCTCTCTCAGTTGGCTTATTTCACTTCTCTCCTTTAATGCTTTCCCACCAGGCATTTCAAATTTCATCTTAGTTTTTTTTCAAATATTTATCAGTTGTTACATTAGATATCCTAATATCCACGTGTTATTCCTTTTGTTTTGCAGCTCATTCCTTTATTTAATCTCTAATGGTACTAAGTAGCTTTTGTGGAGAGGAGTTAGTTACCTATTAGTCTGCAATGTTCCTGCGTATCTTTTGTTCCAGTATGTTCCACATGAACTGAGGAAGACGCTGCCAGCTTTTTCTGTCTATCCACTTTCTCTAATGTCACAAAAATGCATCTTTATTAAGGGTAGTCGTCTATTAAAATAAATTTTAAAAAAAAGATACTGTTGGTTTTCCTCATCAGGAAAGTGAATTGCCAGCTTTTAAAATTTACATTAGTATTAAATATAATACTATGTAGTCCCTATATTTTATGTAAGAACCAATTTTAGCTGTGTCTTCTGTAATTCTCCTCTTCATATTGTGGTTTTGAATGCCTTATTTTCAGCCTGACTTCCAAGTGGCCTTTTTCAAAAATGTAGTAGTGCATGCACAGGAAGGATGTTAAGTTTTTAGAATGCTCCCTGGATTATTATTTGCTGGAGCAAAAGTTATGGTTATTGGGGTTTTTTTGTTTGTTTTGTTTCTTAAGTATCTAAAGCAGAAAGAGAACATAGAAATTATTTTACTTCAAGGTGATAAGAAAGTCATCCTCTGTTTTTACTCCCTGAACTCTCTTTTGTACTTATCAAAAATGTGACTATTCACTCATCATTTAACACTGGATGAGGCTAAAGGGGGTATTCTTCTTTTCTATAAAGTTTAGAAGAAATGGAAGAAAAATATAGAAACAGAGAATCAAGACCAGAAGACTTGCAGCTTATCTCAGAACTGAAAGACCTAATTGCAGAGCGGGACCAACTCATAAAGAAATTGATTGTAAGACTTCTCTGCTCTCTTGGTGTAATATCTTGACAAATGCAAAAGTTAATCTGATTCAAAGTGTTTGAAATGTGTTTACAGAACCAATCCTGCTAGCACATTATTCATATTCTTTAACACATTATTCCTCTGGTTTCAATGACTCATAATCGTAAAACTAATTAGATACAGAGTGTTTTCCAAAATCAAGCATAATACATTATTACAAGAAGTGTTTTGGTACGTCCTTTATCCGATGTCTCCTGCCTCCCATCCATGTAAGTCATATAAGAAATAGTCTCTTCTGTGAGGTTGCTAAGACCAAGATCCTGATCCACTGAGCTTCCCAAATTCAGAGCACAACACCCTGACTTAGATTAGTCTGATTAGATCCCAATTAAGAAGCAAGAACGAATGAGGAAATCAAAATTGATTAAAGATCAGAATTTCAGTATACTGAGCCTTTTGCAGTACATAATCCATTAGGCTGTGCTCACTCTCAGGACCATATAACTGCATAAGTAGAAATTATTTAGATTATTCCATATAATAAGATATAAACATGAAATGCAATTTTTAGAATTATCAGTTTATTTTAAAATGTAAACATAAATTTATTCGGGAACATTTTACAGGCAGATTTGGCCACTAACTGATTGAAAATGCATAAAAAGAAGTTTCTATCTGTTGTTCTTTTTAGGAGGACAAAAAGTTCTATCAGCTGGAACTAGTAAACAGGGAGACTAACTACAACAAAATGTTTAATGCAAGCCCTAATGTTGGTGTTATTAATCCATTGGTGAAGGTATGTTCCATGGACTTCATTGCTAAAGTAAAGAAATCTAAACTTAAGATATAGTAAAAAGAAAAGATACATGTATATGTGTGTGTGTGCCTGCATCTATACATGAATCACTCTTAACAGACATGTTCAAAACAAGGAAACATAGTTTTCCATGTCTACTTGTTTTTGTATAGGTTTGTTTCTTTTGTGTTGTTGAGAGATCCGTTGATGCTGCTGCCCTGGTTTGCTTGACATGTGTGACATAAAACACAGTTCCTTATCACAAAACTGCAAATTTAAAATGGGAAAGTGACAGAAAGGCAATAGAGGGCAGAACTGTATCATGCAATAGAGAGCAGTGACACGCCTAACTGGTTTTAGTTTTGTAATTTTTCTTGGTTATTATGGAAAGTGCAAGGACGCTCTGCACTTTCTGGGAAGCGCTCAGGGTAGAAGAGCATTAGAAAGACAGAGGGAGATGGGACACTAAAAGGAAGGGAATAAGGGTAAAAAGGGGAAGGGGAAGCATGTGAGAAGGGCATGGAATGAGTCTGAAGGGCAAAAGAGTAAGACTGGAGAAGTGGAGTGACAAACCAGTGTGGACAGTGGAGGCTGCAAGAGACAGCAGTCAGTCTCCAGGCTTCTCAGTTACTGTCACCACCTATACAAATGAAAGCACTTCAGCAGCAACCTTTGCCAGTTCCCTCCATCCTGCTGAAGAGCATCCAGGGAAGGCTACGGTACACAAAGGCATAGTAGCCTTCCTGCGACTTCAAAAGCCAGCAGCATTCCTTCATGAGGAATGTGAATAGACTGTGGTAGGGTACCTAAATACTATTTCTTTTCACCACTTCAGGAGTGAGTCCTCTGACATTTTCGTCCTCCTTGCAATAACCCATAGGTTATTTAACTTGGCATGGAAGGGAGAAAGGTTTCTCCCAGCTGTAGAGACAGAAGTAGTTGGGAAGGTTCTGAAGTAGAGGCTAAAACCCAAGGGGCACAGCCTGAGCAGCTCAGATGCTCAAGAGCTTCAGTGATCAAGGTTCAGGCTCATGTTATTTATAAGGAGGTCTGGCTCCATTATTTGAGATCAGGCTGTGTTATTTAGCCAGCTTTACTGCAATTTCACATCAGATCAGCATATTTCACACTTCTGCACAAACTCTGCTGCAAAATGTCAATATTCTATGATTTTTACAAGCCCAGAAGCTCTCACAAGCTTATCTGGATGCCTAATTTTTATGCTAACTGCATAAAAGAAATAAGTTTGTGCCCATTAGAGACAATACCAGGACTTCCAGATACAATTTCAGTGGTTTAAAAATACTGGAAGTCTGTCTAACCATCCATTTATAAAGATGTGAAATGTAACCATCTACTATATAACCTTGTGTTTTGTGTGAAATCTGAAGTGTTTGGGAAAAGTACCTCAGCATCAGAGTTCCATAGTGATAATTTGTGTATTTTTATAATATGCTTCTATCACTTAAAATGTTTAGACTTTAAAAGTGTCTTGTATGCCAGAACATTCTGATCTTTCATTTCATGAGTTGTGGACTATGTTACTTTATTTTGTCAAAGCACATACTGTGTTTTGGGAGAATGAATTACAAAGAAACTGAAAATCTCATTCTCTTTTCTTTTTTTGTAAAAAAAGACAGAAGTTACGAGTTACTACAGGCTTTGCATATTAATGCAAAATTACAGCCATTGCAGTATGTGTTAGAGCTTCTCTAATTTCTGCAATGGGTCTGTTTAGTATAGTATTACATTATTACATCTAAAGTTTCTTAATACTTTGCATGAATTTCATGGAAACAATACACACAGTTTTCTGTCTCCAGATTCGACTGCTTCAGAAGCACAGATTGTTTTATAGAGAATACTGTATAAATTGTAGTATTTTTCTAAGCACTTAAGTGGATACCATACAGTTTCCAGAAATGAGCCACCTGTGGAACACACAGATTTAACTATGGTTTGTTTAACACACTGTTTTAATTGCTGCATATATTGTCTTGCAAGTGTATTTTACCTACAGTTGGTTAGTTTTACCAAACTATTTCTTCTTATTTCTTGCTTCTTCAGCTACTACAGCAGACATGTATGGGACAATCTTAGCTTAATCCTTTGTAGCTGATGATCGTTCACTGTGATGCTTAAACCCCACTTTTTTCTGTTATAGCTTTCTGTTTAATTGTCGGTGTATTTTAATTGTGTATTGAAAAACACACCCACGAGTATGTGTCTGCAATTGGTATCATTTGCATCTGCCAATTCTGGAGAGGTCAGGCACTGAAATCAAAGCTAGAAGAGAGCCTAAGAGAAGAAAGTGCAAACAAAGAATAGAACTCTGTCTGTCTCCATCTGAACTCGTGCCCAGCCTCGAATAGAGCAGCTCTCCTGTTTCAGGTGGAATTCTGCTGGAAAATATTATATACAGACAACATGGGATTCCACTTGTCTTTCACTTTATTTAGTTCAAATTTATGTAGTTTATAAGCCCTTAAGGGGTTTTTCTCCTAGCTGCTTTGTTAGGGTTGCATATAAGTAGTTGAAAGAAATTATTTATTGTGTATTCAAATAACACATAATTCATTGTATTTCTGAGCAAGGGATTTTTTTCATTGCTCTGGGTATGTCAAAAACTTCTGGTTTTGGAAATAAGGCGCTTTTAATTTTAGTATTTTATTGGACATGAAAAAATGTGGTAAAAGTCAGAAAATACACACCATGTTGTGTCAGACAACTATTTTAAAAAAAAGTAATAAAATTATTTGAAACATCCTTCTGCATTAAAATAGCTATAAAAACAGAGAAGATGAATACTGACTCCCTTGTATGATGTGTTCTGGAATGTAAAATAGTGATATAAAAATAGATTTCCACAAAAAATATTTTGAGTCCCTTTAAATACTACCAAGAGAAGTACAGAGAGTATTATAAAAAGAAACATGTTCAGTTGTGCCATCTGGTGTCTAGAAGTGGCAGCTGTATTAGCCTCAAAGCCAGGCCTTTTCTTTGTGCAAGAAACTGGACTCCTGTATACTAATAGTTTTATCTTCAGCTGTACTGCTGTAATGCGTTGATGACTGTGAGGGTGTAATTGCTGTGAAAGAAGTGTAGGTGCTTTTCTAGTTGTCATGATCCAGTTAACAAAAAGTGCCTCGGTGATGGGGTGAAATGTGTTGGAGAGGCCCACTTTTTTTATCATTGAAATTTGCTGTAATTGCATTTGATAGCAGAGCTGTTTCACAGATATGAAGAAAAGATTTAAGTAAACATGAAAGGTTAAGCAGACTGAAAGGAAATTTTCTACAAGATTGTCAGTCTCCAGTGTTTAAATAGAACCAGTGTTTCAAAATAACCAAAATGTTATCTTGAAAGATCATATACTCCTGTGATATACTCATTGATTATTACAGGAAGTCATAATAACTTAATCATCTTGATTAGAAATTCTACTTTTCTGTGAAAATTCGTGGTGGTCAGGTCGAAGCAAACAGAAAACTACAATTGGAAAAAGAGCCCAATCTGTTCCAATTCCTCTCCTTCAAAAACACTTCCAAACCAGACATCAATAAAACTTCTAAATTAGCCAATGTCCTCGTCTATCCTGGTGCAAGAAGCCTTCCTTATGCTTGTTATTTTTAATGCAGCAAAAGAAGAAGAACGATAAATCAACAAACAGGTTTGTGAGTGTCCCCAATCTAAATGCTCTGGAATCTAGCGGAGTGGTGGGCAATGGACATCCAAACCGCCTGGACCCCATTCCTAACTCACCCATCCACGATATTGAGTTCAACAGCAGCAAACCACTACCACAGCCAATGCCACCCAAAGAGCCCAAGACGTTTTTGAGGTGAGCACTGCCTCACCAATCTTTTTTTCTTTTTTTTTTTTTTTTTTGCTTAACTTAGGAAAATTTTGCATTCTTACTGAGCTGAATCCCACTTGCTTTATCAGCCTTTCAGAGGTATGAGTGCTCTTATGGCATTTTTAATTTTTACATTATAATTATAACCTCTTTATAGTATTCCTTTTTATTCCTTCTTATTGTAGACCTTGTTGAAATGTTGAAATCTCTCACTTTTCCCTTAGCCTTGAACTTTGAAAACCTTTATAAATTCCTTAACAGAATTCATGTGCTTCCAATTGTTTACATATATGAACAATTGTTTTAGATGTTTGTGTTATTTACTGATTTTCGTTTAAGAATTGATACTAGCACGAAGGTTTTTTTATTTAGTATTATGTGATAAAGATTTTTATATAAGAACATTATTTTCCATGCTAGGTGAATGTTTTGTGTTTCCTCTTTCCTCACCTATATGAAATTGTTTCATAGGAGTAACCTTACTACAGCAACAGGAAATGTACAGGCTTTGGTGCTTAATGCTGAGCTTCCAGTAATCAAAACCAGCATTAAAGTCTCAAGTAATTCTCTCACAAAATAATCTACTGAATTGAATAATTTAAGAATGGCATTTTAGAGGCAGGAGTTTAATCTTCTAGCCTGATACGCCCACATACTAAATGCACTGAAGTGCAGTACTTTGTATCTAGTAGGTGCTGATCTCTTACCTCTAAGTTGCCAAATGAAAGTGACGTGTAATTACTGGTTCTACAGCCGGTTGTTTGCTCTCTCCTTTGGTTTAATGCAAAAGATCACACACCAAGCAACTGCTAATTATAAGTGGAAACAAATGATAGAATTTAAAATAGATAAGGAAAACCAGTATTTTTCAAGAAAATATTTTTTTAAAATGTACTGTTGCTATTTATTTTCCTGTGCATGTTATGTGCATGAGTATGCTCAGGTATCTATAAACATGCATGTGCATGACCCCATGAACTGTGATGCTGGAGTTTTCACTCCAAATTGTTTTGTGCTCTGTATTATCCTGTAGTAGAGATTATTTTATTACTGATTTTTACTGATAAAGAAACTTGTGTAATTAAATTTAAATTATTCTTTCCTTCTCATTTTGTGAGAATGTTAAGTGTTCAGAGGAGCCAAATGCTGTTTGCAGCACAGCAGTTTGTTTTATCCAGTATTTTGGCATATTTTAAGTGTGTGCATGAACAATTGCAAGTGATATTTGTGATGGGTGTTAAGTATTACAACAGTGTGTCTTTCTGTTCAGTAGCCAGCCAGTCTTTGTGAGCACATGTCTACAAATATGATGTTCACATCATATTTTTCAAAATTACCTTTACCACAGGAAAAGGATGCTAAAAGAGGACCTTCTACAGTCATGCTTTTCCAAGAAAACTCTTTTTATTCTTCCTGAAAACTACAGCTATTTATGAGATTTAAAATTATGTTTTCTAAAATATTATTTGCCCACCCTGTAATGTGGCTTCTGAACTGACTTGTCCGTGCTGCTGATGCTCTCCAATGGAGTGGATGATCACAGATTCTATAGGGAGACATTAAATCATGTCCTAAGGCCCACTGATAATTAATCCATGGAAAAACAGACTGTGTTCCTTACTGAATATTCTCTATGATTTTTTTTTCTTCTCCTACTAGTTGTACTTTCCATGTAGTTGCAGGATAATTGTTCTTTTTCTTTCTGTGAATTTAGCCCTCCTCAGACTGATGCCTCACCAGTGGCTTCACCAGACCCACAACGCCAGGAGTGGTTTGCCCGATACTTCACGTTCTGAGAGATGATTTGTTTTTGTGGCACAGCGTGATGTGGACTGTTTATAAGAGCATGACCTTAAGTAAACCCTCATGTGAACAAGCTTTCCTGTAATTTGTCAAACACTGTGAATGAGAAAGTATTTGTCTTTCTGATTTGAAACTGCACTGTATTTCATGTTATATTTGTTGGAATCACCTGACATGGTACAATACAATATGTGTAATTATAACTATTATTTTTATTTAAAATGGAAGAATCTTTAAACTTTGTAATTACTACATAATAAATTTTGGTAGAACAAACATAATGCTTTCCCCCTTTTTCCTGTAAATGTGTTTTCTTTGATTTCAGGTAAGGCTTTTTCCCCCAAATAACATAATTGCATGGTTACTATAAATACAACTTGAATTGTAAAAGGAAAAATATGTATCTCTCACTCTCTCCAATTTGGGTGGGATATGTTTTATGCATCCCTATTCTGTTACTTTGTAGCAGTTAAAAAACCTTCTCTGGCTAACATTTAAAATGAAGAATGCTAAATAAAACTAGTGTAGCTGCTGGCCTTCAGAGCAGATTGATTCTGATAGAAGATGAAAAAAGCCACAAACCAGGAGCTGTTTGTTGAGAAGGGAGGTTGACTCCTCACTTATTGCTTATGAGACTTCACCATCTAGTTATAATCAAACATTTTATCATTAAATTTAAGCAGAAACTGTTCCCACAGGTTCTGTATTTCTTAATAATATTAACAAAAACAAATGCTTGAAATATTTAGAAAACTCTTCTAGGTATCTCTGTATAAATCAAGAATCTACATTTTGAGCATATAGTCTTGCTTTGGATAAAATTCATGTCTGAAATGAAAAAAAACCAGAAGCCACAAACAAACAAAAACCAACTACACAACTTTTTCCCACTAATACATACTACAGATACAGATCTTTCATTAAAACTTAGTTACCTTCCATTGTCTGTATTAATTTTTTTTCTTCTTACACTGATATATGAAACTTTTTCAGCTAGTGAGCATGATTCCCCAATCTATACCTTTTATGCTGTCAGTGTTGCTCAAGAAATTTGTTGCAGCATAGAGAAAACCAGAGCTTATTGTCTTTTTTATATTTTTTCATTCAAAGATTACCACAAATTAACTCACACTGGTAGTCTCAGGGAGAATATTGTCTTTGTTTTATGAATGTATTTTTAAGCTGAATCTCTTACCTTTTAAAAGCAGGAAAAAATATGTTTGAGTTATTTGAATAAGGTTCTAGTTAGCTTATACAAAGGTTTTGAACTTTAATATTTCATCTAAAGCCCTAACTGCATCCTTTTTTGCCATATGCACAAAGATAAATACCCAGATGAAGATACTTGCTAATTACGAGTTTTATATGTACTATATGTATAAATGAAAAATTTGTATGTTTTCATATAAACAATATAAAAATCTTCTAAATGCACATTTAAAAACTTCTACTATATAATTCACCTTGAAAACACCACTGAAAACTGTATTCTGGTGATGCTGCCATGGATTAAAAATGTATACATCAGATTTTCTGTAGCTGGTGGACTCAACTGTAGGTATATGCAACTTCTTAATTTTAGAAGAAAGCCATATTGGGCAAAATGTCAGATTTCTTGGCTGTTACCCAAAATAAAATTCACTAGATCATTTTGTTACAATGTTCTGAAGTGAGTGTTGCGTATTTTTTCTTGCATGCTTTGCAAGGGATCAGCTGCCTTCTCCCATCCTCAACTTCATTTGTGCATTTTTACATATGGAATGAACAGGAATACGAAGACAATGATTCCTACATTTACGTATTCAGTGAAAGGTGTGTCCACTGGTTTTTTACTAGTAGGCATCTGAATGTTAAGCGCTCAGTCACCGTATCTGCCACAGTCAGCAGCTGTACCACTGCCTTATCAGTGGCCTATCTCTTCAAACCAAAAACCAGACCAAAAAAAAAAGTCCCAAAACCAACCAAAAATAAAATGCCCAAAAAACAACCAGAGGAAACTAGGAAAATTTTTATTTTCTACCAAATGGCATTGAGAACTCTGTAAAATGCATTTGTGAAAGAAGTTAGTATGTGGCTTTTGGGATTAAGGAACTTGCATGATGACTTTGCCATTGTGTTCCTGATCTTTGGAGTATCTGGTATTCTGGAAAAATACCTAAAAAAAGCTAAAAGTGCACGGATTCACAAAATGTTAGGCAGCCTCAGCCTTGGCTGCCAAGAGACACGCTTTAGGGTATAGTCTGGAGCCCAAGTTTTACAGCCACATGAACATCCAGCCGTATTCATGCAGCCTGGTCTAAATCTTTCCCTAACCTGTGGGATCCATGAGCCCTTCTCAGCTCTTGTGCAGCCTTGCTGGCAGTGTCCCAATTGCACACCGTACCACCACCCTGACCACAGTATTAAGGGGCAGTTCTTGTACTCTGCTGGAACAAACCCAGACTGAGGGCACACACTGTATTCTGTAAAACTGAGAAACAGAGCAGTTTTAAGTCTTTGTCTTCATTACCCCACAAGACTATCAGGAGGGACCTGAAAGCAAAAAAAATAATACTGGCTTATGTAAGAAAGCCATTATTCCAAGTGGAAAGCTGAGACAAACCAGAGAAGTGGTCCGAGCCCAGGACAAGAGAGCTTTTCAGGCTGGTAACTGCCAGCACTGTCTCCATCCACTCGTTTGAAAAAATTCTTTTTTCCTCTCCTATTTTGCACCATGATTTCAAAAGAGGCTACCTCATGGATTTTCCAAAGGGCATAATACATTTTTGGTAACTTTTTGTTGTGTAAACATTTCTTCATTACTCAGCTAAGTACATACTATTGGATGATAGTAAGTTGACAAATAACTTGAGTTTTTTCTTGTAGGAACCACTACCTGATCATAGCCTTTACATACCAACATCTGCTACATGCTCTGTAGTTGAAAAATCAGCTGCCCCAGTTGCAGGCAGCTGCACTGTTTTTCATACTGCTGCACTGGTTGTTTAGGCTACAAACACAGTCTGAGGAAGCATAAATGGACACCTTCAGGAATTCACAGAGATGACAGCTCTGCCATACCAGAAGCCAGGTAACTGTGCTAACAAATGTGTAGCAATAACTGTGTGTCTCATCATTAGAAAATAGCAGCCCAGTTTTGTACCTTCCAGGACAGCACTATAAACTGATTAAAGCTGACACTGAAAGCATATGCCAGAGAAAGGGCTTGTTTTCAATTTTCACAGTGATCAATTTATATTTTAAGTGCAGATCTCAGCAGTGCATTTGCAGCTGTTATCTATTAAATAAGTTACTACAGGACCATTTTATAAACAAAATGTATTTTTCTTCTAGAGACATCTAGTTACAACACTTCCTCTTTATAATCCCCACGAAGCAGTCTTTTGCTGGAAATACTGTTTCTTTCAGGTGGGGATTTAGGCAACAACTACAAGTACCCTGAATAAGTTTGTGTTTGCAAACTGCAGGAGAGGTAACTGAAGGTTGACCAGACAAGAGTCCTATGCAGAAATCCTCTTCCAATAGCATGTGGAGTAGCAATTCAGAGAAACCTGATTTGTGATTTTAAACACCTGTGAAGTTTCACGCAAACTTTTCCCCCAGTCATTCCAAGACTATTCCCTTCTTTGCTGGCCAAACACTTTTCAGATGAACTCATGGATAGTAAGGGTACTGGTTTGGCACGGCCTGGTTTTGGGTAGCAGGGGGGCCGCAAAGGTGGCTCCTGTGAGAAGCTGCTGGGAGCTTCCCAGCATGTCCGGCAGAGCCCATGGCTGATGGCTCTGAAGATGGTGACGCCTCTCTGATGACATATTTGAGAAGAAAATCAAAACAAAGTCAAGGGGGTTTTTGTCACCAGCCTCTCTCACTGGCCAGCAGCATGTCCATCTTCAGAGCCATCAGCCACTGGCTCTGCCGGACACCGTGGGAAGCTCCCAGCAGCTTCTCACAGGAGCCACCTTTGCGGCCCCCCTGCTACCCAAAACCAGGCCATGCCAAACCAATACAGTAAGATATCATAGTCAAGAGGTGAAGTAACAACTGAAGCTTTCTTATTCATTAAGATCACATTTAAATAGGACTGGGAGGAAAAAAAACCAGCATGGTAGACATTCAAATTAATTATCTTAGTTTTATTAAGGCACTAAGGCAGTTACTTTACATATTGAAGCCATACATCATAACTTAATAATAAGGCATCTAAAGGATGTATTTTTTGTTTGAAAAGTGTTGATTTTCTCCTCCATAAACTGTAAAAGTTTGTGTTAAGATACAAACTGTGTACATTTCTTTTGATATGTTTTTATTATAAAACTATTAGTGTTATTGTAGTACACTTTTTGGTTAAGGTCTTACATGGGCAGTGATTTTTGTTTTGATTGCCTGTCAATAATTCATCATTAATGCAGGCCAAAAATGGGAGGTCCTTCTCAATCCTGGGAGTGAGAAGCTCAATGGAGAAAAGTTTTAAAATAGCTCAACACTTCGAAGTTAGGGGGAACATTAAGCTGTGCTCTGTGATATTGCAAGACTTGAATGGATAGAAAAAATATTCAAATACCTTTTCAGAGGTACCAAGAAAATACACAAGTACATCAGAAGACAGTCTTCTTATACTGAATTCAATGAGGACAGAATTTAAACATGCAAGCACAGCATTTGTTAGAAGTGTGCACACGTGCTGCCAAAGTGACTGGAGGAAACAGGCAAACTGCTCAAGAATCTCCTCATGCTCGAAAATCTCCTCATGCCTGTGTCGAAGATTGAAATATTATAATTTATAACTTAAACATTTTCATGAAGGACTTTTGCCTATTATAGTAAAATCAGCCCTACAAAGGCTGCAGAGAAGACTCCCACACCCTGAATGGGCGCTCTGACTGAGGCTCTGGACTGCTCGCTGACGAAGATAAGCTAAAGTAACAACTCAGGGTTGGGAAAGAAGAACGCATCTACAGAACACACGCTTAACACCGTCGGGGTGGAGACCGAAGCCCCAGGGCTATCAGCTGCCAGGCTTCGCACAGACCCTCGCACCAAAGGGCGGGAGGGGAAAAGGCTTTGGGTGTGTAATGAAAAAGCCTCTGGTGAGAGGCAATAACACCCACCCTCCGCCGCCGTGCAGAGGAGCTCAGCTGAGGGGCCCTTCACCCGGGGAAAAGCTTATCCGCAGCAGAGGGGGTGCCACGGCCCAGCAAAGGCTCCACAAAGGGGTCCCCAGACCCCGCACCAGAGCACTGCAGCATGTGCAACAGGTCCACAGTGTTGCAGGGGACAGTGTCAAACCCAGCCCCCTTAGGGGCGGCACCTGACCGCTCCCACCTGCCCAAAACGTTTATCAATCCACTGGATCCGGCGTGGCGGCGGGGGATCTTCATCACCGAGATGCCCAGATGGAGGGGAGCAACGAGACGTCGTTGGGACCCTCGGAAGGGTGATATGCTTCCATCTAACCTCTGTCACCTCTCCCTGTCCCCCCACCCCCCAACACACATTTCTTTCTTTCTCTTTGCCCCTTTTACTATTAAATAAAAACTATCAATTTTTTCGCGCCAACATTTAACCTCGTTTGGTTTTAATCATGCTTTTTTGGGTGTATTTTGAACCTTCAAAGTTCTTTCCATTTTTTACACAGATATTTAGTTCTCTTTGCTCTTCTGGGTTTAAACCGGTTCGTAGCAGCCTGGGCCACGATTTTGATACAGAATTAGCTAAAAATCAAAATATTTCAAATAGCTGTAGAGCATGTCACCGGGTTGTTATACGCAGGGAAAAAATACAAATAAGAAACTATTCAACATACCGTACTGTAAATTCTGGGCAAAAACGAAAGCTTTGGAGCCTGCAGCAAACCCTATTTACTGGTTACATTAAGAATAAAATCCCCAAACTCCTCAGACTCTACTATGCCCTCAGGAAGAAGGGGGAAGTGGCTGGTTTGTCGTGCAGCTCCCTCTGAAGAAGCCAAATTTAGACTTCGAGCTGTAACCCGCGAGGGCGGAGAGGGAACTTGTGGGAAGCAGCTTCAGCTGTCTTGGGGCTACCCCTGCCCACAGCCCCCTTTCCCCCGGCCTCGCAATCCTCCCGCGCTGTACAGGAGCAGCGTCTCCGCCACGGGGTGCAGAGCGCGGCACCACTGCACGGAGGAGCCGTGGGTGGATCTTTTGTTCCCGAGAGGCCCAACAGGTAGTGTTCCCCATGCCCACGGAGCGCCCTCACGCCGGGCTCGCCGCCCCTCGCCGGCTCCCGGGAGGGCCGGTTCTCCCGCGGGAAGCGCCCCGGCATGCCGCC
>VZRQ01006970.1:186154-215899 GCA_013397975.1 Machaerirhynchus nigripectus
GCCCCGGTGCCTGGCGCGGTGCCGGTGCCGGGCAGCGGCGGGGCGGAGGTGCCGCTGTGACGAGGTTTCACTGTCCCAGCTCATGAGCCGCGCCCCGCCCCGCCTCGCCTGGCTCCGCGATGGGCTTTTCCCAGGGGAAGAAAAAGTTTCCCGCCCGGCGCGTGGCCGTACCGGGAAGCGCCGCCGTGTGACCGCCTCCCCTCGCCTTGCCCCCGCGTAGGGACAACATGGTGCTGAGCGCGGACCAGGTGAGCCTCATCGGGCAGGTGTTCGAGTCCTACGTGCTGGAGCACCACAGGGACGAAATCCTGGGCATCCTGAGGGAGGCGGACGACCAGGCGCACTACCCCGTCGTCGTCGACGCCTTGACGCTCTTTGAGACCAACATGGAGATCGGGGAGTACTTCAACGCCTTCCCCAGCGAGGTGCTCCCGATTTTCGACAGCGCGCTGCGCCGGGCTGCGCTGGCAGCGCTGCAGGACAGCGCGGACCCGGCACAGCTCAGCCTCAAGCAGAACCTCCACGCCAGGGTCTCGGGTGAGTGGCGGGGCGGGGGCTGCAGCGACCTGCACCTCGCAGGCAGGACTGCCAACATTTCCTCACTCTTCAGGGCAACTGCCAAAATTTCCTTAGTCTGTAACAAACTATTGGGGCGCCATGGAATGAGCAAGTTTAATTCTTGCCGTTTCAGTCTTTGAAGCAGTAGGGAATCCTTAGTGTTTATTGAGCAGCAAAGGACACGTGCAAACACGTGGATGTGTGTAGATCAGCTCCCGAAAGAAAAGCTGTGGCCATCCCAACTGGCCTGCTTGCAGTGGTTGGCATCTCTCTCTGGGTCAGGGCTTACACCAAAGCCTTTCAGGGCAAAAACTCCTCAAAGCAGCAGCTGGTCCTACATTATTTCTCTTTTAGACAGAAGATCTAGAGAGAAGTAAAAGAAAGAGGGGGAAAAAAGTCCAGGCAAAAAAAGTTCTAGGAGAAGAGATGTAGTTCCTAAGTCTTACTGCAGGTGGATTTCCCTACCGTGCCAATTGGTTCCGAGTCCTTACTGGCTCCAGTCATCTTCCAGAAGAGGCAAAATCTAAATTTTGAGTTGTCTTGTAACAATTTCATTCGAAACCGTTGAATATTGTGCTTAACTGTTATAAAATTGCATTGGAATGAACTGTTAGAAGGCATGATCATTAATGGAGGATTCAGTAATTTTTTCACTGCAAGATGATATATCATTATTCCTAATTAGGAAATTTTTAGTAGCTTTGACATTTGGTAAGTGTGGAGTGCAGGTTCTGGGGTTGAAATGTCTTTTTTGCCTGTTGTGGGAAACTGGGTCAGCAGTGGCACCATCTCTTCTGGTCATTTCTGATCATAACAATTTGGAGCAATAGTCTGTAAAGCCAAGAGCTGGCATCCTGTGTTTCCCTCCCCTGCCCTGTTGTGGAGTGGCTTATGATCATCAGTCTTTTGGCAGCTTGAATTTGGATAAATCACAGTTGTTAAATTGGCCTGTATTTCACCCAGTGAGTTTCTATAAAAATGTTGTAATGACACCACATACATCAGAAATATATTTAGCCTATGGTATTCAGGTGCTGAGGAGCTTGTACACAGCTGCTGAGTATGTGAGGTTAAAGGATGGTCTCTGTGTTGTTCTGAAATTTGACCTCGGGCACCTCCCCGTACCTATGAAAGCAGGAATGAGGTAGAACTTTCCTCCTGCTGTTCTGAGATGCATTTACATCATTCACAGCTTCAGTATGAAAGAAAGCTCCAAGTATGATTATTTGAAAAGCTGCCAGGAAGTATTAGAAGGGATACAGCAAGGGGTAATGATCTCTGCATGAGTAGTGGCATCTTTAAGACATTCCTTTTCCGCTTACCAGCCTCTTGCTGGAGCTGATCATTCGTCCCACAGTGATGTTTTGTCTAAATGTTCCCTTATCAACCTTCAGCAAAATTAGCCCCCTTGATCAAATAGTTTTAATAACTGATAAAAGCAAGCCTGGCCGATCACTGATAGAAGAATTCAGTCAGCAGACTCATCGATAATTCCATCCCTAAGATGGAGAGAAATTGATGAAGAACAAGGGGAGTTATCCTTGAGAGGTCCAGCTGGATCAAAATAACATCTGTCCCCAGAATTTGGTGAATGTTCTGTACCACCAAAAGACTCGCTGCAGAAGAAGCCGTTTTTCCACACAAATTTTCCCACGATACTGTCACTTTTTAAGTGGATGTTGGGTTCTGATTACCTTCAGGATTCTCATCTTGGACTGTCACTTCCGTTCCCATTCCCATGTCAGATAAGGAGGGAGTGAGAAGGTGGTACACTATTCTTGGTAGGAGCAGCAGGCAACTACCAGGAGTGTGGGTGATGGGATCTGTGTGTCAGGCTTGGAATTAAGTGAGGAAAAGTGATTTTGCCTACACCAGTTGGAAGAAGCAATCTCAACACCTTCTACCAGTATGGACAGGGCATCTAGGGGTTCAAAATGGATTGAAGGAGTGTGGATATGCAGTAATTAATAATGGATGATTATCCTGAGTTCACTGAAGAAAGTAAACGATAAAGTTCTTTATCTGAATTTCAGTTGTAGGAATTTCATTGTGTAACTTGTACTTTTTGCTACAAATCCATAAAATTTTGTTTCCTTACTTATCATTAACCTGAGCACCACTGTGTCTGTTACTGAACGCCAAGCTGCTTCTGGTGTTTTCTAACAGCTTTTTTGTGACTAATGCAGTAGAGTTGATTCAAAGAGGCACATACTCAATTAAAGAGTTTGTCAGGCAGTCTAGTATGATCAGAATGAAGGCTCTTTTTGTCACATTTAGACTCTCGTCTCTTCAAAATTCACAGAGATGATCGTCATATATCCTGACAACAGTGCTGTAGCTCTCTCTAGTGTAAGATGTGATGCATTTTGCAAAGCTTTTTCAGGGGCAGCAATACTGAACTAAGAAAAAAAGCCAAAACAGGTGGAGAAATAACGGACTTTTTTCCCCCCTGAACTGACTAGAAATGCAAATCTGTGGTAGAATGAAAATTTCAACAGGCTTGCTACAACATTTAAATAGCTTTATTAGAGTCAAACAGAAAAAATTGTTTGCAGTTTTACAAAATACTTCCTTTTCCTGATTATTTAATTCTACTTTTCCTACTTTATTATCTTACCCTTTAAAATTAGTTTAATAATTAAAAATATTTTCTTTCAACAAAAGCAGAAAGTCACGTGTTGCTTAAAAGCATCAAACCAGAATGCTTCCACATGTCTGAAGTATGGCATTAGGGTTTGAAAACACTGATGTAAATACGACTTTTTTTTTTTTCAGCAGGCAAAGCTACTGAGAAGATTTGACCTAAACACACAAATAGTTTCGGTGCCCTTAGAAACATCATTTCCTAGCAGATTTGTAGTTTTACATCTCTGTTTCCTAGCTTTATTTTGGTAGCAAAGCTAAGAAATTAATTTTTAGTATCTTGTAGTTCATAACTAATTTCTGAATAGGCAATATTTTGCTCAGGTGAGCATTTCAGAGACCATTTATTTTTATAAAGACTTTGTAGGTTGCTGAGAGAGGTTAATCTTCCTGAGGATTTCAGCCACTCTGGTGCCAAGTGATGGGTGAACACTGGAGCGGGATCAGCACATGACTGAACTGGCTGCTGGGGTGGAATTAAAGGAGAGCAAGTGGAAAGTGTCCTGTCACTATGCATTTGAATGTACAAGCGAATTTGCTTTGGCTGTGTTCATAACCCCTTTGCGTTCTTTTTATGCTGTCTTCCTTGTGTTCAAGGTTTACTGGTATGCAATGTGGATTTAAGGTCAAATGCTCTCCGACTGTGAATTTGCTTAGGCTTGAGAATTCACACAAGATTAGGAGCTACACCTGTTCAACTGCAGGAATAACACTGAACCACAATTAAGTAGCATAACTAAAAATTTGTAATTCAGATAAACCAGTTGTAGAATAAATGACATCTGCAAAAAGAACATCTAAGTTAATATAGATATGAGAACATTAGGATCTGTTTCCATGAATAGAAACTGTTCATGACTATTCACCCCTTGGCAAGAGTGGGAGAATAAAATGGCAACATTTTCAGCTAGTGCTCAGTGTATGATGATTTTCACCATCTGAGGACAAAGAATGAGATTTATGGTACAACAGATTAATAGCGCAATCACGTTTATGAAACAGTAATAACAATGGCTACTGTTCATATGTCTGGCATGTTTTCTAGTCCTTCTGTTTAACTGCACTGTAAGTCCTTTGTTCATAAGCATGGCCTTATGCTGCACGTATTTCTGTCTTAACAGGTTTGCCTGTTTGCCCAGAGCTGACTCGAGAGCACATTCCTAAATCCAAGGATGTGGGACACTTTTTGTCTGTTACTGGGACTGTCATACGTACCAGTTCAGTGAAGGTTCTGGAGTTTGAACGGAGTTACATCTGCAACAAGTGCAAGCACGTGTTTGTTGTCAAGGCTGACTTGGAGCAGTACTACGCATTCTGTCGTCCAGCAGCCTGTCTCAATGAAGAAGGCTGCAACTCAACCAAGTTCATGTGTCTCTCTGGAACAACCTCTTCTCCTACCTGCTGCAGGGACTATCAAGAGATCAAAATTCAGGAACAGGTAAGGAAAAACAAACCATAGACAAAAAGGGGAAGGTATTAAAGTATAGATGTCTGCTCTTGTTTAAAACAAATGCCCGAGAAGACTGAAAGAAGTCAGGCAACCCAGTGGTCCGAAATTTCAAAGCAAGGAGTTAAAAATTAAGCCAACATGAAGAGCAGACTTCTGTTATTGGGTAATTCCATTCAATACTGTACAAAATACCAGCAGTCAGTGAATAGATGAAATTTCCATAGATAAAATTCCATTCCATGTTGAATCCCTGTAACACCAAGTTTGCATTGTTTCTCCTAGCACTTCCTGTACATGATGCTGGTGTTCAACACTGCTTCTGAGGACTAAAGCTAGCCCAGCGTTGGCCAGGGCCAGCTGTAGCTGTGCGGTGTGATTAATACATGGTGTCTGCAATTGTCTCGTTCAGCCAACATTGAATTCAACAATTAGCGCATATATGATCCTTACAGAACTTGCATGCAGGATTTGCATTTGTTATCTGATGGTAGCCCCGGGTGAAAGTACAGACAAGGTGGAGGAGAAATGTATGAAGTTAGAAATTAAGGTTTTAAAAGTTCAGAATACTAAAAAAAGTAAGGGAATAAAACTTTCTAGGAAATAAGCCCTATATTGCACATACATATAATGATTGTTTCTGACATATGGGAAATCTCTATAATTTGTTTCTTATGCTACTGTGTGACACACGGATCTCTCTGGTAGGAAGAATTTTCAGAAATATGGGCTTATTAAAAACAGTAAAGTTAAGCTAGCAGTGAATTTCCCTTGTGTTTCCTACTGAGCTCTGCAAATAACTGCATGTGCCACCAGTACTGACAGCAATGTGAACTGCCTGTGGCCATTTAGATAATACACAAGGGTGAATTAACCTTCCTAGGCACCAGAGAGTGAATACATTTAGAATTCTAGCATGTATGCCCTGTGCTGCAGAATGGAAAGGTACTTCTGACTGTTGTTCTTGTGCAGTGGGTACTCTCAAAACTATTGCAAGTTCTAAGTGTAAATGGAAAGATTGCTGGCTGGAAATGGACTGTGGCAGATTGCACAGACTTTGCCCTGGAGAAAAGAAAAAGAATTACAGGAGTTACTGGCACATTTGTCAATATATATTTGGGTTTTCCTGTTTTTGATTTAATCCTTGACATCTGGGTGTAAACTGTCTCAAACTGTCAAGTCACGGTTAAATACCAGAAAAATACAGAGAATATTGTCTCAGTATATACTTCAGTGAAGTATATTGTCAGAATATTGTCTCAGTATATACTTCAGTTATCTAACCCATGAACATACTTCAGTACCCAAAGTCAATTTTACATGCCGAAGATGTATCTAGTAATAAATCATCATAATAAAAAAAAAAAATCAGCTCTTTCAAATGACCTCTTTTAGTGAGCTTTCTTCAGCAAGATACTGAAATCACATAAGATCTCCTAGCACCGAGCACCTTCTGCTAAGTTAACACCCAATCCCCTTTCCATTAATACCAGCATTAAACATTCATTGTTAAGTTCAGGGCAGCATTGGCATCCTTACTGTAAGTTTTGTGATAAAAAGCAAGAACTGACCTCAGTCCCAGGAAAGGACCATAGGCCCTTAAGCCAGAGCAGCTGTAAATTAAAGGCTTTTGAAAGGTGCTATTCTTAAAAAGTGCTTTTCCTTCCCATCACCTAGGTTCAGAGGCTGTCTGTTGGAAGCATCCCTCGTTGCATGGTGGTTGTTCTGGAAGATGACTTGGTGGACAGTTGCAAGTCTGGTGAGGATATAGCATAAATTACATATGTTTGTACTCACAAGAATTTTTAGTATTCTATTTGAGATGAATCTCTGTCAAGTGGCTGTCAGTGCTGGGGGTTCCTCGAATGAGGTGTGTTCATCTGTCACGTTGCTGTTTCAGGCTGAACAATAGCGTGGCAGCTGATGATCATTCTAGAAAATGTCATGCACCCCCATGTTACATCTTGACTGTTTGGCAGATCAGTTTCAATAAGTAATGTGTTGTGACATACAGAAAGTATAATAAATCTTGTTAGCATAGAACACCAAACCTCCCCAGGAGATTGGGTCTCACAGCGTGAGGTGCCCCTCCATAGGTTCGGAGAGCCAGGAAACCTGACCTTCTCTCTAAGGAGTACTGCAGGTGGAAAAAGCTACTTGGCATTCAAAGAAGAAGCTAATTGCCAGGAGGATGAATGAAGAGTGGACTAAAAATTCTCAGAGAGGCACATTTCCACAAGAAATTAATTTGTTGTTGTACTTTCTCAGAACACTCTACTCAGAATGTTAACAAGTGATTCTGGGGTTCATCACAAAAGTTACCCTAAGCCAAATAATTCTGACTAATTTTTTTTTGTATAATCAATCTGATTGAAAGAGCTTCTACAGTTTACCAGGAATTCCTCTCTTCTAAAAGAGGAAACAAGCAGAGATATGTCTTCAAGAATTCACCTCCCTTAAACAGAAGTAGAAAGACATATAAACTTCCTACCACAGACACAACCAATCTGTCTTATCTTTGTTTTAGAGTTTTAGACTTTGTTTTAGACTTCCAGTAACTGCAGGAGGTTTTGCTTTTTGTTGTTAGATTTTTTTTTAACCTTATTAACTGTAACACAGGATGTAGATCACATTATTGTGCATTACAGCTAGCTGAAGTGTCTGCATGTCTCAAGACAGATGTTATATTACTAATTTTTGTTGTTACCTCTAGGAGATGATATCACAGTGTATGGAGTGGTAATGCAGAGGTGGAAACCTTTCCACGAGGGTGCACGCTGTGACCTGGAGCTTGTTTTGAAAGCCAACTATGTTAAAGTGAACAATGAGCAGCTAGCAGGGGTTGTAATTGATGAAGAAGTTCGCAAGGAATTTGAAGACTTCTGGGAAAGGCATAGGAATGATCCCTTAGCAGGTTAGTAGTTGAAAGCTTCTAAGTAGGACACTTGATTGGATAGAGATGAAATCAGGAGTGAAAATGCAGTGACTGAACACATTTTCACCCCATTATCCTATCCCACCACTTATTCATCAAGAATATATTTTTCCCATGACAAGAATATGAAATTCTTACTTTAATATTACTGGGGTGGGGGCGGAAGGAAGTACCAAACCTGCTCCATTGATCTTCATTCTTCGAGCTTTCTATTCAAGTCTTTTTTGGAACATTTATTAACAAGAAATGAGAAAGAATATAAGTATCAGAGGAAAAAAAAGAGAAGTGTTTTATGATCAAGAAAGAAGAAGCATACTTCCTAGAAAAAATAGTGTGGACCAGATCTGCCTTTAGTCAGCACAGCTGTTGCCTCTGGGGCGAGAGATCTGACACACTGTCTCTGCATCCCAAATTAAGATGTGAATCTTTACCATAGAGATTAGCACATCCTATCTTTAATGTAACTCTTGGATGCTTAGGCCCTTAGTTAGGTGCAGGGGAGCCTCCCAATTCACAGTGGCTTCCAGAACAGTCAGTGTTCAGTACGCCGGGTCCTAAACTTACCATGGTCCGCAGTCAACCACCTTGGAATTACCAGGAGTTCTGTCTGGAACTCTGTCCCTCTCCATAATCTGAGTCCCTTCTCCTCAACTCTGCAGAAGCTCAATGGACTCTTTAGGGTCTCCATCATTGAACTTTATTAGGCTGACACTGTCTTGTAAAACCCTGGAAAGGGCTTAGTCTTTCTTTAAAGACAAACAGGAGGAAAAGCAGGTGGGAACCTCCCTCAAATTAGCCTGCTCACAATAAGAAAGTGTAGATCCTGTCATTGTCAAACATTCTTCATAACTGCATTTCCTGGAAAGCAATTTAACTGCTAGCTTCCTGCTGCTTGGAATGATAACATTTCTTCCTTCTGCTGTTTGGAATGAGAATATTTCTTATCACTCTTGTTAGATCTGTTCAGAAAGTAACTCAGGATCTTCTTTGAAGGTCCCTTTTAATCTTTCATTCTCAGGACAATTTTTGGAAGCCTGAAGGGAGCAATGTGATTTTATGTAATATTAGCCATTCTGAATAATTAAATATGAAGTGGCTACAAGAAAGTTGAGGTGGAAATTAGAAGGACCCTGACTGCCCAAGATGTCTGTTTCAGGCTGTTTATCTGAGTTTGAATTGAAACTGGGGACAGAGATCAAATCTGACTAAGGAGTCTGAGGCCATTTCACCATAGAATGTGTGTGTACCTGTACTGTTTTCCAAGAGATAATGGTAGCTACTATTGCATTTTATGTCAGTCACTAAATGATGGTAATTCCTAACTGCAGAGTTAAACCTTGAGCTGTGCAATGGCTGAACAATATTTTTAAAATTCCACTTTTGAAAGGACAAAGATGTGTTAATTACTTCAGAAGACCTCTGAATGAAACACATATACCGTAAGTCGTTCATTAGGTGCCTATATTTTGCCAGTACCATGTACTTGGATCTAAATTTAAAACATGAAGTTAAGCTCTCAAAATGGGTCATTTTCTTTTATTCCCTAGCGATGGAAGTAACACATGGCTTATAACCTGAGACCTCTTATGTGCTGGTAGTGTCAGAATCTCAAAGGACAGAATTAATTCTGTTACGTATCTTCCACACCATCAGCATTTTCAGAGCAGATTGTAATATTCTGCTGCTGGAAAGAGACTATAGTAGGGAGGAAGAGAGGGCCTTGTGACACAGAAGGATCAAAGGAGAAGGAGATGGAAGGTAACAAGGAGAAAATGAGCGCACTGTGTGTGCACAGGTTTAAGGCAAAATAAGTGTTAAAAGTTTTCTTAGTTTTCTTAAAGGTACAACACACCAGTTTTCAAGGGGATATTTTGAAGTCTGGAAACTTCTAGGTTTCATAGCTTCTGCACTTCTAAATGTGGAACAAAAGAATTTGCATGATGGCATTTCTTTAGTGCCTATTATCTTACTATCCACACCATATATTCCTTAAATTGCTATAGGAGTGGCTTTGCTGGTTGTGATTGTGACTTACCTAACTTCTCTATAATGAAGGAAGTTTGAATGAAACAGCTGCTCTAGGTCCCATTAAAAAAAAAATCAAAAAGAATCATCCTACCCTACTCTTCTTGCCCAAATTATTTGTCAGTGTACACAGGAGTCCATGGGAAACCAAGTTTTAACTCTGCTGAGTGCCATTTTTGTTCCTGTTTTAGGGAGGAATGAAATTTTGGCTAGCTTATGTCCTCAAGTTTTTGGATTGTACCTGGTGAAGCTGGCTGTAGCCATGGTGCTTGCTGGTGGTGTACAGAGGACTGATGCTACTGGAACTCGAACCAGAGGTTTGTATTGTTTCTAACAGTATCACATCCTTTGTAACAGTCATTCCCGTCCCTGTCCTCACCCACATCCCACCCCACCCCTCCAAAATCAAACCAGTAAGATCTTGGAAGCATAATCATCCCACTTTCTTGAGTGAGAACAAATTTTATTCGATTCTGAATATTCTTCCAAAGTCTCAGACAAGTTAAAGTGGGTGTCTAGACTTCCTCTTTTAATTTTTCCCAAATAAAACCCAATAGAAGCACTTTCAAGTTTCCATTAGGTAGAATATTAAAGGCAGCTGTTTTATGTAAAACATAAAACTCACTTTTTATTGTATAAGTGACATTTTGAAATTATTTCTAGTAGGATATTCCCAGCAGTATTTGGCATCAAAGGATGGAATCTTAATGTTTCCTTAATGTGGATCACTATAGTACATTAAAAGGAAAAATTAAAGGATTCATTTTACTTCCTAATGCCAGACTTTTCCATCTGTGATTGTCAGCACATCTCACTTAGTCTTGTACCTCCAAGTTACCTGCCTGCTGATTCTCCTTCTGTTGTTATTAGATGGCAAATATGCCATGTGCCAGGTGGTACACAGGTCATAATCCATGTAGGTCATAATAATTTTAAAAAGTATGTCTCTGTATACAAGATTTTCTTAATGCTCCAACAGCTAAATAAAGTTATAGACTTTATATCTGAAGTTGTATTTTGTAGAAAACAGTGAAAAAATTTTAGAGCACTTTAAAGAGATTGTAGCAGCCAAATTATTTACTTCTGTAATTTCATTGTTTCGAAATTACAAAGTTGTGTAACTGTTGGCAAAGAATTAATTAAGCAAAACAACCTGCTGATTTTATTAGTCCATTTTGCAATAATTTAAGTAATTGAAAAGTGGAATGATAACTAAAACCTGGTATCCGTCTGTTTCATGTTCAAGAATGAGCTGAGAAATGAGCATTCTAAAATGTAAGAACTCATATTACAGGAAGTGTGTCAAATACCTGCTAATACTTCACAAATACTTCATTGTAAATATTTGTGTCTAGATTACTTTATTAAAAATGTGTTTATCACACCCAATAAATAGTGCAGAATTACATATTTTAATGTATGTGTAGTGCTAAATTTTAGGAGAATGTGACAAGTATTATTTAAGCTGAGCATTTTGTGTTGTTGTTTGTCTGTATACGAACTGTCTACTACATCACTCTTTTCCCCCAAGGTGAATCACACCTTCTTTTGGTTGGAGACCCGGGTACAGGGAAATCTCAGTTCCTCAAGTATGCAGTTAAGATTATGCCACGCTCTGTGCTTACAGCAGGAATTGGATCTACAAGTGCAGGTAGGTGCTTCTTCAGCTGGAACAGGTTATCTCTTCACTCAAGTATGTTTATATAGAAGCTTTCTACATATGTGAACATACGTGCTCAGGTTGTATGAGCACAGTTGAAGCAGAGAACTGCTGTGGAGGCATATGAGGCCTGATCTGACTCTCTGCAGTCCTGCCCCTTTGTCTGTATCCATGAAGGACTGTGGTGAGCTTCTTGGGGATGCTTACAAGCCTCATCCAGAGGCACCTCCCAGTGCTTTGCTAGCAAAGAGTGATCTGGACCTGTATTTTTAGCATTTTCCAGCTATGACAAATATGACATCCTTCCAGAGCTCACACTGTGTGATGGGCTAGCATCATTTGGTTTCTCCTGAACAGATAATCTCCTCTCTTCTGTTCTTTTATGTGTTCTGTCTGGGTGCCAGTTTGATTTCTGTTTGCTTTCTGGAAATTCACCCCTGTGTTGAAGAATTATTTCCTACTCATTAAGATGGTTTTAAGATGGTTTCAGAGAGCAAGTGGGTTTTTTTTCTCCTTTTTTCTTTTCTTTTTTCTCTTCCTTTTGTTAAATTTAGGTATGTCCCAGCTGGCTCTGACTACCAGGCATCTTTGCAAACTCTTCTGGGGACAATGTGCAGGGTCAGATTACCTCTGCCAATGTGTTTATTTTGAGCAAATGAATATACTACTTGTATGTTCAAAATCACAAAATAATTAGGGTCAAATCCCAGTGTCTCAGCTAGCATGTGTAACTAGAATATTTCTCAGAGAGTACTGCTTATCATTTTATGATGGGAAACAGAATTATTTGTACATGGGAGAACCAGGAATAAATCTTTCCCAGTTCCATAGCTATGAATATACTGAGTCTTCCATAGCTGTGGAAGTGAAACTTGATGTTGAACATACATACTCTTGTGTGCAGGGAACTTGTTATGAAACCCATATGCCTCTGATTTTCCATTCAAACTGTTAACAAATAGGTCTGGAGAGAAGCCAGAGAGAAAATTTTGGCTTAGCATAACCTTTTCTCCACTTTTTGTTCTGTGTTAAGAATTGAGAACAGTCTGGATAATTTCAGATTTGCTAGGGGACCTGCAGTGACCTGGAGGGAAATTTTGCTATGTATTTCAATGTGACTTTGCCCATTTTTGTAAGTAGTGATTTCTTGTGTCAGCTGCCCTCAGTCTCTGATGTTGCTGTTGTCTTCTTCACCAAGTCTCCCTCCCATGCTTCACCTTCCATATGATCTGATTTCCAGCTCAGCCATGATGGTTAGGTTCAAAGACATTTCCCTAAAAACAAACATTGCAGTTTATAAGCTTACTGTGGTATATATGAACTAATGATGTGTGGAGTTTCATCTCATGAAAAGATTGTCTTGGGCCTTTAGATCATCTGTATTTCAATTAAATATTCCTTATTTTTAAAAAACTTCTCTCTCAGTCCCTTTCTCCAAAATCTGACAGCAGGTGCACCAAATTTCTACTTTAGAATTCTTCAGGACCCTTATCACAAGTGAAACTTGAGTGCCTAGCAAGGAATCTTATTAACCCTAGTTTAATTTCAAGGAATATTTCCATGGCTAGAACTGCTGGAATAAGGTATTAATTTCTAGACCAGGAGTTTGGATGTTGCTCGAATTACTATTTTCTTTGTCTTTCCTGTGCAAGGAGTGTCTTACTTGCAGATCTGCTTGTAGCTAGCAGTACCTAACACTGATTTTTGTCAACTTGCTCTCTGTGCAGAAGCTTCAAATTAGTTTGGAAAACTATTAAACTGCTTTACTTTCCTTGTCATAATTGAACACTTTGAATTACCAGTTTCTGCTTTCCCATGAGACGGTAGTCCTAATGCACATTTTTCCCTCCAGTGTACAAATATTAAATCTCTTAAGTTTCACTTTCACCTAGTTCCTTACTGTATATAAAAAGCAGTCTGAAGTGCATTTAATTGCTGGCTCTGGGATTACAGTCCACATAGGCCAAAAGACAGACCTGAGATTGGGTAAACCCTGAGTAACTCCTAAAAGCTGGATCCCTCTTTTAGAGAAAACTGCTGGTATCTAACCAGCCTTTAGTAAGATTCTGTGTGCATTGACATATCTTGTGCTCTTTAGTCATCTGGTAGTGTTTTAGGACACAAGCTATTTAACAAGCATTGAATTAGAATTCTGCATCCTAAACTGTGTCATACCAGTTTTACTTGGTTTTTTGTACAAGCATTTATTTGTACCAGGACAGTGTATTATGTCATTAACATTCTCCTTGTGCCAAAATTCCCTTTCTTTCCTGGTATACCTTAGGTATCAGGTGCTCTCAGATCCAGTGTGATACTTTGTGCACCTGCAGTATCGTGCCTGGTGCAGCCCATTAACCCATACAGACGTGACTGGAATTGGCTTGAAGAATTACAGAAAACAGTGACCTAACTCCTGCAGCTTAATTTGCTGTTGGACCTCAGCTCTTTGAATCAGGTTCCTGCTTTCCCCTGCACTTTCTAAACAAAGTCTGTGCTTTTCTACCTGATTCAGAAAGTAAAACCCAGGAGAAAACTCTGCTTTATTGCTGAAGGTTTGTAAGACTTCCATCTTTCTATCTCACCCACAGCCTCAAGTTGGCCTGCTTGCTGCAAACAGCCCTTACAAATGACTGATAATTTGTTCTCTGTGTTGAAAAAAACAGAACTTTACCTCCTTGCTGTGATTAAGTTTCTGATCTTACTTGTTTTATTAAGTTGCCTTTCTTGCAAACACCTATCAGAAACTTTGTTACGAATTCTCTACAAGCTTAGGACTTATATTGAGGAACCGGGGTTTTTTCCTGCCACATCTCTTTAATGACAGTTGGCACGCAGACCAGCCCACACGCAACAACTCAATGGCAAAAATTTACTTGACCACTCTAGGACTTTGTGATCTGTAAATGAAAATGGGGGAACCATCTGTCCCACTGTTTTGTTCTGTCTACACTGTTTTTTTAAAGGCCCGGTTCATTCTCCCTGACTTGTCTCTCATCTGAGAATCACAGGGAGTCATTCAGCTACCTTTTATTTTTAGAATTGATACACAGTTTTCCATAAAGATAGAGACTTAGTGAGGCTTAACAAGATCTCTCTGGGGCTTCTCACCTTACTACTGAGTTAAAGAAACTGTTTTGCAGTCCCCACAGCCACAGTGCTGCTTATGCATATTTGGATGAGACAATCACTAGTAAGAAAATATTTAATTTACCTCCAGAGCTTGAGATCTGCAGTAATCAAGTGGTGTGCAACAGGAACCAACGCATGCCGGCTGCTGGCAGGTCTGGAGCTCACGGACATCCAGGCCAGAGTCATTTTGCTGCTTGCTGGTGCATATTTGACTCCTCACATTTCTCAAAGTTTTGTTTGGTGTCGTGTCCTTCCACAGATGGATTGCTTAAAGCATTTTGTGAACTGTATTTAGAACAGCTTGCCTAAAAACCTGTGAGACTATCAGCTGTTTCTCCAGCTCTCCAGTTCTGTGTAACATGCCTTTCTGAGCTGTGTGAAGTGCACCCTTCGGGCCTCTCCTCTTAGAACCTCTGCAGAGCCTTGCAAGTACTGCCTTTTTGCTGGTATTTTGCCATGTCTAACACTGTCCCTATCATGCCAGTGGCAGTTTGCTACTGATTTTCTTTCTTTTCATTGAAGGAAACTGAGTCAAGGGGAAACCACCTCTTTTCTTCTTTCATAATAAGCCTCCCCCTCCTAGGCAGGCTTCAGGTGCTAACAGCTTTCTCTCTTCTGATCCATTAGAAACCAATCCAAAGTCACTGACATGAGCCATCCAGCTGTGGTTATAAATAGAGTACATGGTGTCAGTATCCCAAGGTATTCAAGACTCTGAAACTGGAGATATTTTTCCCTCTGTGTAGATCTCCAAACTGTCCCTGTGCCTTCCCTAGTTGATATAAGGCAAAGTATTGCCAGGAAACCATTTTCCACCATGGATTCATACCCTGTCCCTGATAAAGCTATTAATACAGATGCAGTCTTTAGGCCACTTTTCTCTGATCATCACTCTACCATGGGATTGTTTTCCTGAATAGTTATAATTGTACATGAACTTGAAGTATTTTCTATCAGTATGTCACCTGAAAATATTTTCTTGAGAGCATGGCTTCATTAGTTGTTCTTTCAACAGGTGGACCTCAAGTTGGAGAGGCCTTAGCTTTATAGGAAGTCTGCTAAACTTCTTGGAATGAAATTTGAAGCTGTGATCAAACACTGTCAGAGACAATGTCCCATTTGTAACAATGTCCCATCTCTTCCTAAGTTCCCTTAATTTCTCCTCAGTAATGCTGTTTCAAGATGACTTTGTCCTGAGAGAGCTTACCTTGACTACCTGCATGCCAAAGATTATTTAGCCAAACAGATACCTGTCTTCAAAATTTTTGGTTTTTTCATCTTAAGACCCATTGTTAGGTTGGAGGGGAAGTACAGCAGGAGCAGTATCTTGTCAAGCTGATTGAAGGTTTCAGGTCTTACACACTTCTAACACATCCAGGCCGGCCTTCATCAGACTTTTTCATCCTGCGGTTGAAATGGCAGGCATTTCAAGAAGTTGATTTTTGAATGGATAACAGATGTCTTCAGGATTCCCTTTACCATACCACGAAGTCCCTCCTTTCCAGTTAGTGTAAGTGTAGGTCTGCCCCACCATCCTAGTGAGATAGGACGAACTGGAAGATACACTTATTTTGAAAGGTTGGCCTCCATAACTCATGGTCCAAGGGAGTTTTAGAGGGAGACCGAAGATCTCCTTAAAAGTTTCTGCTAGTTCAGTTCAGCCAGTTCTTAACACTGCTGGTAACACATAGCTGTTGTCTCTTGCATCTGGCGTAGCCCTTGTGCAGGACTTACACTTCCTTCCTCCGACTTTCTCTTGTCTGCAGATTAGCCAGTCACACCCCTTCTGCCATGGACAGCAAGTATCCAGCCATGCCTCCAGAACTGCATTACCTAAAGCTGGAAATGTTTAAGTGTATCCTCCTTTCATCTCCTCCTGAAATGGCCTTCTAAGTTCCATGTAGAAGCCTTGGGCTTGCCTTTAAAAAAGCCTTTCTAGTGCCTCCAGCTGGCTCTTCCTTGTATCATCTTTGCCTAAACCAAAAATCAAGGAAAAAGCCCTCCATCCATCTTCTCCAGCCCTGCTCTCATATCTCACACTGTAAGACCAGCTTTTAAGAAGGAGAACTGGAGACAGAAACAGGAGGGCCTAGGAAAAAGAGTTCCACACACACTGCCAGCCCTTATACGTAGTTGTCAGTTTTGCTGCATCTTCCTGGCTGGCACTTAGCAGAGCCCCCCAGCCAGCAACCACAGCAATGATTAACCCATCATCTCCTGACCAAACTTCTGTGGCTTTCAAAATAAATGAGGTAATCTCTACTCCTGCAGACCATTGTGCTATGGATAAGGAGTAGGGTAGTTACATATATGAAGGATCTGCAGCCATCCAGACAGAAGCCAGAAGATTTAGTTAAATTTGCCCTTTTTCTGTCTCTGGTGAATGAGGATTTGCTACGAGTATACGTGCATAGGACGTTTGGGGTTTTTCCTATTTCCTTCTTACCAGCATTTTCACATGTCAGTGGACAATCAGTCTAGCTGCAAGTGGCTACCTTTCAGTCTGAGCTGACTTCCAGAAAACCAGCAGCTGAGGTACTACAAAGAAAATAATGGACTGTCAGATCACCAGATTTCTTTGTGACTTTGTCACTCACATCTCAAGAATACCGAGTGTCTGGCAAGCTACAAACTAAGTTACTGTGGTTATTGTAGTGAAGTTCCGAGTTGCTTCATTGTTGAAAATGGGTAGTAAGGGTTAGCTTTTTCAGTGGAGCTTTGTAAAGCCACTGGAAAGATTAAATTTCACTAGTCTCCATTATGATGGAGCTGGAACCATTTTGCATCCTTCAAATTTAAGTGCCATAGTAATTCAGATTGAAGGTGATGCCTGAATGAATCAGTGACTGTAAGCTGAAGGGACAACTTTTTTTCAAGCTAGACATAAAAACGGCACGCATTTTTCATCCATGTTACCTTGTCTGATCCGCTTCTTTGTACACAAATAACCTCTGATAAGCATTATGACAGTCTTCTAATGGTTTGTCTGAGATGAAAACACAACGAGATACATCACCAGTCCTGGCAGCAGTATCTGTACCATTCCTTTGCATCTTGGTGGCCTTTGCAAGTAAAGGTTTGTAGGAAGGTGAGTTCATCTTCAACATTGAAATTGTAATGGTATGATGTCAACACCAGCTGACTGTGTCATGTGCACAGACCTGCTGCTCTAACGTTCAGAGATCAGGGACAAGTCTTTACAGATGCCCTACATGGATCCTATCTTTTAATACCACTAAGTTTATGCTGTGATACGGCCTGAAGTCTCTGGGGGACTGGAAGTTGGTTTCTCAAATTCTGTGTCTCTGGAATGTGATTTTGTCAAGAAATGCGATACTCAGAAGGTAGGGTGTATGGATTCCTAAGATCTGGACAAAGTTGCAAAGACCTGAGGCACCCAAACTCTCCAAAAGCATAGAAATGCCATTTATCTTGCAAAGACCATGAAGTAGGGTTGTTCGTCTCCGATTTTCACCAAGCACAGCATTCTTTTTCCTGCTAGTGGTGGATCAGCTCTATCCAGGCCCCATTAGTGTATCGGCTAAGGTGGTGCCAAACTCTACTGCAACATCCTGCCACAGTGGAGCTTCAAGTTTATTGCACCCAAGTTCTCACGCACAGATGACTTTTCCCTCCCTAACAATAGAGCTTCACTTTTCCATTCTTCTGAGTTAAGTGGGTTGCTGGGTGACATTGTTTTGTGGACTGAATTTTGTCGTTGGTTTTGCAAGAGGAGCAATACAGTTTGTTTCTATCACATTGTGGCATATGCTTCAAAAAAGCCTTCATGCTACCAATGGATGGGTTCTGGTTACAGGTTGTACTTGGAATATTCAATAGATGCAAGAGTTTGAGATACTACTACTACAGTAGCCTTAATTCAAGGCAGACTTCACAAGCTTGTCACGCCTTCAGCAGATAACTGAGTTATTTACATGCTTACATTTTAAATAGACATAAATAGAACATAAAGTGCATGAAAAATCTCAAAATGTCACTGAAGACCTAAAAGTTGCAATATAATTGAAAACCAAAGATAAAGTTCACAGAATTTCAGCCCTCAAGTAAAATAACTGCTAGTTCAGGGAACCAGTTCTTTGTGTTAAGTCATACTAGTGAGTGTTAATATTTTTAGATTGCTGGTTATTACTTTAAACAATTAGAGAGATTTTTAAGAGCACATATTTAGAACTAGGCCTCCAAATATTAATGGATTTCATTAATTCATTCATCTATCCTAGATGAGTACTGCTGATTTTCCATACAAGAAAAATATGTGCGTGTACATTCAGATCAGGTCATTCCTTTCCAGTTTAAAAAACACACATTTGAAATGCAGACAATTTCACTAAAGATGTGGAAAGACAGAAGCACTAACTGTTTGAGACATCTTCATCCCCATTAGAGAATGCAGAGAGAAAACAGGAAGCATTCCGTTTTTATTCAGAGCTACACTGTCAATCATCATGAAATCTACCTTTTTTTGAAAGGCTGGGAACCTACAAGGGTTCATCATTTGGGCAGCAACTAGTAAATAGTAGAACTATATTCCTGTAATCTGGCATGACAGATTACAATTTAAATGCACATATAGGCAGAGTAAATATATAAAGCTAATGAGGATTTGAAGGAATAACTAAATTGTTAAGTGTCATAAGAATGACAAAGTCTTAAGTCTTTACAGTTTACTGCTTAATTCCTTTTATCTTCAAAGATGCCTCAGGTACTAGGGATGCCCTGAAGCTTTTGCACTGACACAAGTAATGTATTCTTGAGTATGTCATGCCTGCCACAACAGGATTTATACCACTGAATAGGATTGCCTTAAAGGCTGGAAAGAAAACAGAGAAGTTTAAAATTCCAGCTGTTTAAAAAAAAATTAAAGAAAACATCCAAACTCCTTATTACTAGTGAAAAAGACTACAGTAAAGCATGCCTGAAAATAAACATACCAAGCAGTAGTGATACATAATCTTGGCAGAAGAGCATTTTTGGGATATTCACACTATTGCTTTTGACACTTAGAATCTTCTAGTAATTGCTTGCATCCTTCCAACCAATTGTGTATGCTATTAGGGTGGCTGAAAAAGGGTTCTTTCCTGAGGTACCCACCCCAATCCACATGAAACACTCTCCTGAACAAACCACAGTTTAACTAAACAGCAGCAGCAAGAGATTTAAAAAAAAAAAAAAATAAACCTGAAATCCAAGATAGCAGATGGTAAATCTCAAATTGCGTGCCTTAAGTAACAAGTATGTGCCTTGAAAGGAAAAGAAGCTTGCACCTAAAATTATACCGGGCTGTCTGCTTTCAGAGCAAAAGGACATTTTTGGACTTTTTTGTTTGTTAATAAGAGATACTTTTTTCTTTGCACTTCATCTAATGACAGTTTTGTTCTTAAGATGATATTAAAGGGCACTTTATATTTGGCAATCTGGATAACAGATGAGGACATGGCATTATTCCTTCATTTTGCCTGAATGTTTTAACTTTTAAACTTCTTTTTAGCTTTTAATAGTGCTTACAAAATAAGGGGGGAGGGGAGAGAATACATATACTTTAATCAGGTTTGGTTTAGACCACATAGAATAACACATTAGAAAAAAAAGGCAATTACTTAAAAATAGTTGTATTTATATTCCACAATCTGCTCAAATACTGTTTGTTTGTTGGGTTTTTTGGTTTTTTTTTTATAAACTTTCTACAGGATGTTTTAAAACAAGTTCTTCACATTGCTTCAACTATGTACTTATGGAATTTGAAGGAAATAGTTCTGGTTGTTTTTACAGTTTAACACATATACAGTACCAAAAGGATGGTGGTTAGTCACATGCAGTCCATATGAGATTCTAACATAACATTTAGTGAATTTTCTGATGTTGACCACCCCTTTGATGCTGAAGGTAATGCATCTGTGGAAAGCAGGGACTGTAGATTTGGGTTACTGCTCTCTGCATCTTCCAGTTTTTCAGTGTTGTCCTCCCAATTAATGTGGAATCTTGTGACTCTGGGATTAGATGCCAAAATATTCCTTTGAAGCTGGGAAAGAAGAAAATATATGGATTGTAATGTGTACATCTCAAACTGGAGTTCATATGCATATAGATTTTTTCCTTTTAGTCCCTATAGCCTTGTTTGTGTAAAACATTTTTTTTAAAAGGGAATTCAAATCAGTGTGAATCTAGAGCTACTACCTAAGGATCAGAAATGTGCTTACAGTAACACCACTTACTAATCTTCCCTAATATTTTACTCAGCAAAAGAACCACTTTCTCAGGAGAATATTTTAACTGTTCTGCAAGGTGAAGGCTGTGAAAGAGATCCACAAGTAAAGTGCAAGTGTTTATTATTTTATCCAGCTTTTAGGAAAGCAAATAACTTCTACCCCCACAAGGATTTTGCAAAGCACAGTACTTCATCACATTTTGCATCAACTTTATGGTATTTGCAATACCTATGAATTCTATCAGCTTCTCATCTTCATTTAAAAGTACAACCTTATCCTTAAACTACCAAACTTACACTGATTTCACTAAGAGGGTTTATCTACTGAAGTTTTAAAGTAAAAACATTTCTATTTGGAAGATAGTAATAGTGTGGCAGTGGACATGATTAGTCCTTTATCTTATTCTCATGGCTGGCCTTCATTTTCCTTTGGAAACATGTTGTATTTGTTTATGTATGCAGCAAAAAACCCAAAATGCTCATTTTCTCTTTATTTTGAAAAGGGGTGAAAGATTCTATAGTTACCTGGAGGATGGCAACTTAGATTCAGTGGACACTCACTATGACAGTTAAGACTGATCACAGGAAAGGTTTGCTTTGTTGATTTTATTCTCCAAGAAAGTGTAGTCTCATTAAGTTATTTCCTGACCCCTTACGCAAACTAAAAAGAGCATTTCTTTTTTAGAACGTAGCGGAGCTTATTATCCATTAATTAATCACTTTAATAACCTTCTACTTTTGCATTTCCATTTTGTCCCAAAGTCACCTTAAAGACTCTGTATACAAATACATGATAGCCTTTGCTGTTCTTTTTCAGAGGAGCAAAGCTAGCTTTTTACATAAACAGAATGAAGACAAGTAGTTCTAGGCACTCTACATTCAAGTACTTAAGGGGAGTCACCATTTTGGCATTGACAACCATTTTGGCATTGACAACCAACATAACAAATAAGTTATGTTTTAAAATAAAGAAAAAAAGAAGAAAGGAACATACCCAAAGTTTAAGAATCGTCAAACTTAACTGTAATTTTGAGAACACATTTAGTATCTGATCCCTGAAAATTAAGTTAAGCATAGAAAAACATACTATTTCACTTTATCTTCTAATTCTAGTCCTGGTTTAACTGTTACCATGAAGGATGTATTTTTGTAACTTAATTTGTATACTTCCTTTGTCCAATCATCCATTCATCAGATAATCATACAACCAGGCTACCCATGTTCTCTCATTTTACACCTAACTTGTTCCTCAGTTTGTTAAAGTTTTGCAGAAATTGCAGCTCTGACACTAGAACAGCTGAGTTAAAACTGCAGTAAATGAATATCTACAACTTAGTTCCAGGCTGATGGGCCTAGAAAAAACATGACCGTTTTTCTGAAGAACAAAGCCACTTTGTAAACAGTGGTGCAGGTGGAAATCAATCCAACAGTTTTATGTTTCCAAAAATCCAAAGAAAAAATCCAAATCCAAAAAAATCCAAGAGTTTATTTCACAATCAGTGTGAAAGTGCAGCCAAGTCTTCAAGATGGTGAAAATTTTTGATGGTTTCTCAGTATTATCTAAATTTATGACAACTTGTATTATCTAAGTATTATCTAAATTTATGACAACTTTACATGTCACTTGTCATTTGTCCCCGCAAGTATTTTCCATTATTTGATGCCTCATTCCGTGCACTTTATGAAATCAAATTATGAAATGGAGTTAGGGTTTGTTTCTAAAAAAACCTCTTTCTATAAGCATACCTCTGGTAAGTGACTAAAACAAAACATGCCTTACCTTAGAAAAATCTGGCTTTACTGGTGGATTCTCTCTCAGTTCTGTTTCAGTATATTCATTGTTTACATAGTAGCCGACTCTAATAAATTCTTGACCTCGGTAAGTGCAAGTAATTAGCACAACTGTTACACCTACTGCATCTGCATCTGGAATAAGCCCTGGGTTAGGTGCATCAGCCTAAATGTAAAAGGGAAAGATAAATTAAAATTGATACCACATGCCTACCTAGCAGGGGAATCTCAAGTAGTGTGTTTCAGCAGCTAAGAAGTGACTATATTTAAAATTGTTAAAGTTAACCAGAAAATACATTGCTTTCACAACATCAACCCTAGATTTAGAACACCATCCTCTAAAGACAGAATTAGAATACAGTAAAATTGTTTGCTGACATTTCTCATGGACAATTGGCCAGGCTTGATCCAAAACTGCTTTTAAATATACGATCAGCTGAACCATTGTTCCAACAGGGGTACCAACATCACTCCAGTTCTACAGTGCCAGTGTTCTCCAGCCCATCTTGCTAATTTCATAGAGCAAGATTATTTTCTTGTATACCCTCAAGGTTGAACTGGTCTGTATGTGTGTTCTTAACAAGACTAAATCCTTAAAACTACAGACTGCAAGTTATACTTCAGCGAGAAAAGGGATGGGCTATGTTAAGGTTTGAGCTGTTCCACAGATTTCTAGGAGAGGAATGAAGTACTTTTTCTGGCTTCCTTCCTGATACCTATGTTCATTAAAATGTAAGCAGTTGAATGTATCATCTAAGACAGCTCAACATTTTCAGCCAGTATGCAAACCTAATTAATAAGCAACTGATATCATCTTCCTCAGTGTCCTTACTTACTATGGCTCTGCAGTTATTTATCAATAAAATTTGCCTCATAAAATGTGGCTCACATCAGTCCCTTAAAATGCCTCCTAACTACCACACCTATTGATAAAATGTGATGCCTGATTCTGCTGCAGGATTTAAAGTAACAGCAATCCAGGCATAGTAAAACAGCTTCATATTTACAATTCCACATGAAGATCTGAAGTCAACAATGAACACCCACGTTTTAAGAACAAGTTGGTATTAGTAATGTGTGTTCAGATGGTTTGTGTGTAACAAACCTTGCCTAAGGACACAGGATGAATGGAATTAATTCCTGTTGTCCCTCTCATCCCTACTTTTCTGTAGTATTTATATGTTCCAGCATGGTGAAATTTGGGAGTTACTGCTCATGCAGCACTGGCTTCTACTCTTCGCCACTTCCATTCTAAGCCTTCAAAGCAGTCTAGCTTTTTGTGAGAAGTTGTAGGCACTTCACAGAGGAGTTAGATGAGTCAGACCTCCCAAGTACAAAACACCAGAGGGAGGAGAAGAAACCAGGGAATCAGGTAGAATTCATCTTCCTCTAGCCCTGAAGGAGATAGAAAATGACTGAATGGCTTTACAACTAGCATAGGGGAACAGAAAAGATGGCCAAGGAACAGAAGAAATGCAGAAGCTTGAGGAAATCACAAGAACTGCCAATGCAGATTAAATCATTACTATAATTCAGTAGTATTGTTCTAACAGTGCCCAGAACTGTTTGATCAGTTTAAATTCCACAGTAGTGGGCAACAAAAGGAACATGTTCCATTTAACTCCCCAGTAGACTCAACTCACATTCTGATGTAGGATCTTAGTTTTCCAGGTTCCCACTGTCTTGTAAGATCCTATGACACAGTTCTGAACCCTAGGAAATACTCTGTTCTAATCCTACTTATCTCTCAAGCATTGTTTTGCTGCATGAAAACGACACTGAAGACTGTTTAAAACAGTTTTCTTAAACTTCCAGCTTCCTGTTTATGTCAAACTTAATTACTCAGGAACCAAAGATAACATACAGGTGGAAGAAAAAAAGAAGAGCTTGGTATGACCAAATGATAAATAAGCAGATTATCTGCAAACAGGTATTTTTTGGTGGGCAGAGGCAGTAGATTCATTTTTGCATAAAAATCACTGTCTTAATATGCTATTCTTATGCTATAAATTACTTAAGAATTTTATGAAATCAGCCTGTGTATATGTTGCCTTGAATTATCTTGCTTTTCCATATATTATTTATTCACATAGCTAGTACTGCAGAGTAGGTAGCAAAGGCTATATGCCCTCTTAAGGATAGTAAATTATTTACGTGCTTATATGCTCAAAAAGAAGTTTCTGTGATTTTATTACAAATTCCCAAGAGAACAGAGAACGAATCAGGTTTCACTACATATATCTTGGCATTAAGAAACAAATAGGCCAAGCTGTGGGCCTTTACTATTGAAACCCTTTTAAATGTAATGTTTTGGGGTTTTAAAACAAAAAGCTGCCTGTGTAAGTCTGAAAAGCACAGTAATTGTCCATCTTTTTGTAAGGCTGAATTCCCAACCAGATCCACATCATCTCTTTATCTTAAGGTATTGTTATCATCCTTGGTAATCTGTGTGGTACTCCATTTTAGTTGCTATTTCAGCCATTTTCCTATCTAGAAAAATCTACAGCAGATTATCTGAAAACTATCTGAAAATTTTACACTCCTCTGCAAAGGTCCTTCCTTATGCTGCTCCCCATGAAAATAATCTCCTTTCTTTATATCACGTGCCTCCTGCAGCTCTGTACTTTTCCCCATTCTTGCCTTCCCTTGCTCGTTTTCTCCATATCCCAGGCTGCTTCAGCTTGGTGAATAAAATTCAGTCATCAGCAAAGGCTTCTTGCAGCACTTTGGGTTTTGGTGGTCTCCTGTGTACACATGAGCTGAGTCCTACCCTCACCTGAAATCCAGAGCCTTTGCAGCGTAATATACCCAGACCCAACAGTACTTCCATAAGAAATAAAAATGGTATTTTAACAGGAGTCTCTAACAGGACCTACTCCAATCTAAGCAAAATCTCTACACATCTCCTCCTAATTTAGCTGTAGTGTCATTTATAACCAGGATACAATTGCTGAGTGCATTCTACAGAAACTGCAAGACCAGTAAATTTAATTTGAGACCTTCCCAATCATACAGCTAAAACATGCCTTTTTAGGCATCTGCTTCCTGCTCCTTCCCATCACCATGAACAATGAATCTTCAGACCTTCAACTGAGAACAGTGCATCTTTTAAATGAGAAATATAAGTGCCAGCTGATTTCCCCACATACAAACACAAGGTAGCCCCTTGGAGATCAAAAGAGGATCACCTGTTTCTGACCAATTAATGCCATACGCTATAATGGCTTGATAATGGAAAAACTGTTAATAAACGAAGCATTTGTTACACATCTGCTTTGTTTGTAGTGTGGAAAAATTGGGCCTGGCTCCAAAACCAAACAGAAACATTTCAACATTGATTTGCATGTATGTGGTTGATAAATGCAACCTCCAGACTACTCCAATTCCTTTAGCCTGTCCTTTAAAGAAAAAACCAAAACAAAAAAGCCCAGAATAAACAAACAAACAGACACCTGCAAAATCCTAAACAAACCACCTTTCCTGGAACTTGCAGGATTAATCAGGATGCCTCACAAATGTTGATACTATTTTAAACCAGTTACAGTAACCATGAGAAATAAGGAACCGTATTTGTCAGCACTTTGGGATTTTTTAATGCTCGTACTTCAGCATGCATATGCCATTAGTTAAGTGAATTTATACTATTTGGGAAAATAGCAGGGTTCTTATACAATAGGACATAGTCAGTTTCTATCTGATTTTTCATCCAGTGGATTTTGCTCTCAGTTTACAAGAAAAATTCTTGTATTTCGTAGAGAAAAATGTGTTTGTTTCAATAAAAATTACAGTTTTGAATAAAAAACCAAAAAAACCCCACCACCACGAAAGAAGTTATCCCAAGCAAACAAAAACAAAAAAAATCTTCTGAAAGAATTCAGGCAAGTCCACTTCAGGATTTCCCCGCCCTGCCTCTCACTGAGTTAAAATGGAAACAAGACTAGGCCAGTAAGCCATCTTAGTGCTGCTTTTTCAGTTTCCTTCATTTTTCCGTATTAACTTTTGGCTTTAACAGGAGTATTTTATAGGACTGTCACATGCTCGAGACTTTTTTGCACAGTCTTGATCTACAGAATTGTGTCCTAAATGCCTCCCATTTACCACTGAATTTCTATCTTCATTTTAGAAACCACTGTATTTTGTTACACTTAGCATGCTTAGCCAAACATCACAGTTGAACATGTGTCCGGCCAAACAAACAAACTTCTTGACTGTTCTGGCTGACTTTTACAATTAAGTTTGTTGGCCTGATCCTCTGAAGGTGTTGTCTAAATTAACCTAGTGCCCCTGATTGTCTGAAATTGCCACCAGCAGCAGAGGAGGTGAGCCTGATGTAGTAAGGTATAAAACAGGCAACTGGCACTGCTGATTACGAACCAGACTGGTTAAAACTATCAGTAGCTATGAGAACTGTGCTTATAACACTAACTACTGATACCACAAATAAAAAATATAACCAAGAAATACCAGGGGCAAGAAGCACAAGCTCAAGAACAGACTTTAAAGGAAGGTGTATAATTCCTGAGGAGCTCACTGAAATATGTTTTCTAGCTTACCATTATTTTTCAAGCGCCTCTTAGTTTGATACAGTTATCCCTAAACAAACCAGCACAACTCTTTTAGAAACGGTTAAATCAAACTTACCTGAAATACAAACATGTGTCTGCCAGCAGGAACAGGTCCAACTAAAACAGAGTCTAACACCTGATCATACTCTTCACTTTCAGCTGAACCCACATAAATTATTTTCCATTCCAAATCTACAAGAAAAAAAAGTAAAAACCAACGAACATTACTCATCATTACAGTTAGGGGTCTTCCACTCTTGCCCATCTACAGTTTTGCATAGTCTAAAATTGCTTATTTGGCAACAGGCCTAAAATAACAAGGAACTGTCTTTGTCAGGGAAATTTAGTGATTCCTGACCCTGTCCTCATGAACCAGATCATCCCACTTTCTCTCTCTAGTCACTTGTACCACAGAAATCCCTCTATTTTCACAGTGAGGTTAATTTTCAAATTTTATACAGAGAACAGGGCTCTTTTACTAACTGGGAGCTGTGCTCAGCATCTTCTCAAAGTCTGTCAGAATGGCTGCAGCACAGGGATGATGCCTATAACCCGTCACATCCTTGAACACCAACTAACCTCCCAAAAGCAAAATTCCCACCTTCCACATACACACCTCACAGCTTAAATTACACAGATCATGGAAAGTAGTTAACTGAGTAAGGAAACCCACTGGGTAAGCTCCAGGCACACAACTGTACGCCCCTATTCCTTCACACGTCACTTGTGTTACCCGGGAAGTACATAAAATTGTGACAGCATGACTAGACCATATTCTTAAAGACAGTGGTGCTTGGATTTTATCTACATCCTGAAATGGAATTATAGGCAAAAAAAAAATTCAGTGTAGCATTTTGCGTCTTAAAGTAATGCACTGAACCCCAGCATTTATTACAATTCAGTTTTTTCTAACTCAGCCTCTCCCCCACAGATGTTTTAAAGTTGAAACTGCAAATTAGCCCAAATTAGCTCTTCCTGGGTCAGCTTTTCACCTTCCCTTTTTGATTAAAAACCAATATTCATTTACACATGTGAAACTAATCTTGCAAGACAGATTTTGAGGTTTTTAAAACAGGGGAAAAAAAAGAGCACCATTACAAAAAGCTATAACTAACACTTCTTAATTAAGCTTTTAACTTGTTTCAGAACTGTACCTTAAAAACTTACATGGTATTTTTCTTTTTTTTTCCCCCCCTTGTGAACAATGCCCTGATTGCCTTTGCAAAAGCACAAACCTGTACCCTATTACATTAACTTGATTAGTACACTCAGCAAAATCCAAAAGGTCTCCCTCCTGGTTTCTGGATGCAGGAATGGAATTTAAGCATAGAAAAAAAAAATGCACTTCAACAGAACTTGGCTGCTTTAAGACCACAACTCTCTTTCCTCATTAGTGAATTCTTCTTGCTTATTTTGTTTACCATCAATGCAGGTTTTGCAGATGTAACTATCATAATAAACAGGGCTTAGGAAGGGATTTTACTCCTCTGTACAACGTAGCACAGTTGCCCAGGTACTGCAGCAGAGGTTTTATTTACCTTTTTAGCATGAAGTACTAGCTGTTGCCAGTATTGCAGGGTACTCATCCAGGATAATTAAGGAGCTTTCTTGTCTGCAGCTGAGGACAAGTTACTGCTTACAAGAAGTGAAGACTTTTAGGCTAAACTGCTTATGATTATCACACCATCCTGTGCCGTTATTTTAGGAGAACAGTAGAAAGGTCATTCTAAATAACTACTAGTACTTCCTGCTAAAACCAGATTTTTAAAAATAAGTTTTAAATGTTATTTAAGTATCTTGATACAGAACAACAGCTTTTTCTAAGAAAGAGAGGGCTGGAGTTAATGGATTTAATTTTAGGATCGGTGTTGCAGAGGACAGGCTGAAAACAGCACAGTGAACAGACGTATTAGCACAGGAAAGCTAAGGCTATGACTTTTCATCACGTATACAAAGGCTGTGTTTAATCTTATTTTTAAACGTGAAAGATAACAGTGCTCATCCCTAATTTATCCTATAGTCTAACTTGGATATTAGTGGGGGAAAGGAGCTGAGAATTCTGCTTTGGACCATCTATAACTCTTCTCATCACAACCGTCCAGGATTAACTTTAACATAAATCTAGACTGTGCGGAGCACGTCACATACAGCTGTGCACAACTGGAAGGAAAAGCCTAACACCTTGCACGGAGCCCCTGTGACGGGCACTGCCACCTGCCATAGCAGTTGTCACGGAGGGGGTCCAATGCTGCACTTCGGCTGGGGCCAGGTTGACTGGAAAGATCCAGCCAGCAACGTGGCGACCGACGGGCATGGAGCACAGCTCCAGCTACTGCGCCGGTCAGTTACAGTAGGGCAGGAGACAGGCAGCGAAGGCCTAGAGAAAAATCCCTGGCTCAGGCGAGACTTCCTCTAAAGTTCCCGCCACGGGGCCGTCCCTCCCTCCCCGCGCTGTCACCATCCCGCCGGCACGCACGAGTACGCGCTGCTGCAGAGGCAGGAGGGGTGAGGCGAGTTAAACCGCAGCGACAGCGAGCCTGCCGGGGCACCTTAGCCAGGACAGCACCCAACTCCCCTTCTCCTCTGCCCTGCCCTCGCCCCTCCGCCCGAGGGGCTCCGTGGCGAGCAGCCGGCGCTGGGCTTCGCCGAGTGCCAGCCAGGCAGTGTTCTTTCCCGCTCACAGGCAGCCCAACCGGGCGGCCTCCTCCTGCTCCCGGGGCAACAGCCGGTCCCCCGACCCGCCGGCGGGCAGGAGCGCCCCGCATT
>VZRQ01006970.1:216980-303949 GCA_013397975.1 Machaerirhynchus nigripectus
ACACCGGGAACGCTCCACACTGTTCGCCGCTTTCCCTATTTCGCTCAACTACAGCCCATTCTGCCCCTGCTCGCCGCCAGCGCCCGCCCGGATTGGCCGCTCGCCGGCGAGGGCCCTCCCTCCGCGGGCACCGAGCGCCGGCCAGAGCGGCCGCCGCGCGCGCCCGNGTAACGGCCGCCGGCAACCGCCAGTGCGCGGGGGCGGGGCCAGGGGCGGGACATGATCCCGGCGAGCGAGAAGGAGCAGCGGAACATAAGCTTCTCTGATTTCCAGGAAAAGGACCGAGAACTTATCAATAGCATTTTTTTTTTCCCCTGCATGCATTAAGAAGATTAAAATGCAGGCAAGGGGAAAATCAGGAGGGAAGATCTTATCATGCAACTAGTCAGATCTCCATTCATGACCAAGACGGACTCTGCAGATTAGTTTGAAAGCTGTTGCCTTGCAATGATTTTATTTAAAGAAAAAAATTGAATCCTAAGGGGTGACTTTATTTCAATTGCTGGCATATAACTTATGGGACTGTATTTATCCTGCCTACCACAATAACTTTTATTAAAATTGATAAGGTTTAGATTCATATGTAGAAGATGCTTCATTTGTCAGTGTATTATATTTAAAGTTGTGAACCATATGAGCTGAAGAAGAAATAAATTATCTTTCAGAATGTTCATCCTCTGCAAGTTGCAAACAATGTAAGACCACATCCAGCTTGGAAAGTGCTCTAAGCTGAAAATTGAGGCTGGAAGAATAGTAGGGAAAAATATTGTAATTAAATTAGAGCCATGGATAGAATAGGAACAAAACACAATCTTTTGTCCTCAAGAAGACAAGAAACTGGTTGCAACTGGAGCTCATTTTAAAGTTTCACAAGTGTTTAAAAGAATCCTAAGTTTCCTAAGATTCCTAAGGGTTTTTATATGCTAAGAGTGTGCAGTATTGTATAAACAGCAACTGCAATGCTGGCTGCTTGGGAAGAGTGAAAAACTACTCTCAGTCCAGCATTCATGATAAAATTGTTCCCAGCACCTCCCAGAACAAGCACTTTCGCTGTCAGAATGCCCAAAAGTAGTCTAATCAAACAGGAAGGTGCATTAAGCTTTCCACATCCCCTAAAAAGAATGAAAGCAGTGGTTCAGTTACAGGCTAAACCATCTTGCCTGTGGGGCTCCACCATGTGCCATGGGGCACTTTCAGTTTGGGGCCATTTCAGTTCTTTGTTTTTTTGTTATGCTTTGTTTGGTGGGTTTTTTTCCTGTTTCTGTGCTGATTGTGGTGGGTGCTGGTGAGGTCCCGGGTGCCAGGAGCACCCCCGGCTCAGGGCAGCGGGGCTGGGCGGTGGTGCCAGGTTTGTGAGCCCGACCCTGCCGCCCGTGGCTGTGACCTCTTGGTCGATGGCAGCGTGCCGGGATACAGCACCTTGCTGGCTGGGTGGCCCCCTGAGCAAAGCGGGGTTTGCTGGGGGGGTGCCCCGGGTGGGACGGGCTGTCTGCACGCCCCCTGAGCGGTGCTGCTGGAGAAGCCACCGAAGACAGGCTGTGCAGGCAACCAAGCATGCCTGTCACGCGGCCGTGCTGTCAGGGAGCCATCCCCTTCCTCTGTTTGTAGAGGGCTTGGGTACCCTGAAGAGCTCCGAGACAGGACGTTTTGCCTGTGCAGCAGCACTGCCAGTGAGGGCCCTGTGTGCAGCGGGGGAAGCCATCTTGTGTGGCGGCAGGAGCCTGCAGCGAGGCCACGTCATGGCTGCCATGCATGGGGGACGGCGCGGAGCAGAGTGACACAGCACTGCAGTGCCAGTGACGTCCCTCACGGCTCCGGGGGGAGAGCAGAAAGTACCCACAGCTCGGGGGGTGCGAGTTGTGTACCCCCACCACAGAAGATTCAGAAATAAATACGCAGCCAGGCTCCAGTACCGTCTAGAACTTTGTGTTTCTATAATTCTACTGTATGATTGACTGCCCACGTTGTTCGGCACACAGTCCGTGAAAACCAAGAAAGATTGGGCGTGGTAGAGCAGATTCCTTACTACAAGCTGAAGTACATATTATGTTATCAGGAAGCATTTAATTCTAATAACTTTTTGCTGGCCATTTGCAAACAAATGGGTGCTGTGGTGGGCTGCACAGTGATGAGAAGGTCTTTGCAACCTTGAACCAAATGGTGAGGCAGGGGGAATTCTTGTGCAGGTTTTGCCATTGAATTCCGGGAGATTTTAGGCTGGTTGCAGCTTGTCAACTACTAGGATATTTTGAGCTGAACACTGGAGTGAAAAAGAAGGGCTAAAGATAGAGAAGAAGCTGGGAAATAGTGAATAGAAGAATTGGAGGGAGCTGCACATACTTGCTAGTGAGTGGCTGTTTCCACAGTTGTGCAGGGTTTTTGACTTGCCATTCGCCCAGTGTTGTATCATGTGTAGGTTTACTGGAAAACATTTTTTTATTATTTCTTCCCCCATTTCATCCTTGGTCATCTTTGGATTTTCATTTTTGCTTAATACTTAGAGGAAACCAAAAACCCATAAAGAAATTTAATTTCCTTAGTTTAAGGGAAGAATTTGACTCCACATTCTGGGGCCATGAGTTAAATGACAATTGAAATATATTTTTTTTCTGGACTTTGCTTTGCAGCTCCAAAGTTTCTGTCCGTCTTAATAGCTGATGAGGAGGAGTACCTGAATGGGTCCATTCCATAATTTTGCAATCTTTGCATTTGCCCCAGTTTTCAGTATGATCTGCCAGATCTAGTCTTCGTACCCTAATCCGTTTTGTTCATTTAACAAAGTCCTAAAACAAGTCACGATCCAAATGTGGGAAACTTAACAGAATCTGCTCCACAGTTCCAGACTAACCTATGTCAACACTAGTGGGATTGCTTGCTGGTAGCTGTAAAGTGAGTTAAGTTACGTGGTAGAGGTACATGATGGAACGTCCCTGCTGGTTTGCCTTCTGCCCATGGCTCAAACCACTGTGCTGGGTCCCCCTTTCTTTCATTCAAGTTCTCTTCTGCATTTTAAGGAAGAAACTGACTGAAGTATTTGATTCTTCAGGTTTGACAGTGACTGCTGTGAAGGAATTTGGGGAGTGGAATTTGGAAGCTGGAGCACTGGTACTTGCAGATGGAGGCCTTTGTTGCATTGACGAGTTCAATAGTATCAAAGAACACGACAGAACCAGTATCCACGAGGCAATGGAGCAACAAACCATCAGTGTTGCAAAGGCAGGGTAAGTAGCATGCTAGCATATGTGAGAAAACAACATGAGATTTTTCCCTGGTACTTACAAGCTGGAGGGATGCTGATTAAATATATCCATTTTCTTCATTGTATATAATAGTTTTGTTCTCAGCAGTATTCCTAAACTAGACGAGTCAGCATTTCAAAGGACAGTGCACTGGACCAGAGGCTGCAAGCAATCAGAATAAATACATACCCCCTTCACTGCTGGGTTTTCAATCTACTGCTGTAGGCCAGAGCACTTTCCTACAAAGACCTGGCATCCTTTTTCTTGTTCATTGCTGCAAGTGGTCATAATAATCCTACGTGAAATAAGGAGCTTTTTGACTTTTTTTTGTTGCAACTCAGAAAGCGGGGCTTCATTTTTCCAAAACCACAAAATCACAGAATCATTAAGTTTGGAAAAGACCTCAAAGATCATCAAGTCCAGCCTGTGACTGATGACCACCTTGTCAACTAGACCATGGCACTAAGTGCCATGTCCAGTCAACTCTTGAACACCTTCAGGGACAGTGACTCCACCACCTCCCTGGGCAGTCTGTTCCAATGCCTGACCACCCTTTCAGTCCAGAAATTCTTCCTGATGTCCAACCTGAACCTCTCCTGGCAGTTTGAGGCTGTGTCCTCTTGTCCTCTAAAATCCAGTAATATTGCTTGGTAACCAAAACACATCAAGAGATTTCCAGGCTGCTGAATTGTATATGTTGGGTGTGGCATAAATATAAACTTCTGCTTACTTTAAGTTCCTCCCTTTCTTTTTTCAAAGTAGTGTGTGTTCAAATCTGCTATTCCCCCCACTATGCCTCCCCACCACTTGGATCTTTGAGCTCATATTTCAATCTGTCAGTCATATGCAGCTCTTGTCCAGGCCCAAATTATTTCCTGGCTGGTATTACTGAAATCTCTGCTACTCAAAAGGCATCACCCTTTCCATATTCCTTCTTGTCACCTTCCACTCAGCTCTTGCTCCAGTCACATCTTGGCTCCTCTAACTGATCATGTCCTTCCCTTATTCTGAGCATCTCCATCCTCTTTGTCAGACAGCGGACAAGTAATCACAGAGTATTCTGAGCTGAGAGGAACCCGCAAGGATGATCAAGTCCAACTCTGAAGTGAATGGCCTATGTGGGGACTGAACCCACAACTTTGGTGTCTTTAGCACCATGTTCTTACCAACTGAGGTAATCTCAGTATTGTGTTGCTGTCACCTGGGTGATTACCAGCCTTTGCCAGCTGGGCACAAATACTTGGGAGTCAGTATGGTCCTGTCTCCTTAGTAAGACAGGGACATATTTCAGCTGAGTTCCTTGTTGCAGTTGTTTGGGTTTGATAGACCCAAACACAGTTTGCTAACTTGCACATCTGTGCTCCGTTGCTCACTTTTAAGGACTACATATAGTGAGGATTTTTTGAGTAGTAACTTAGCTCACATAGGTTAAGCACCTTGTTAATGTAGGCCTTATTTTAGTGCATGGGAGATAGTTTTTTTCCTGTTGGGTATAAGATAGTGGATCTGTGGTCCTTCCTCTCAGAGAAGAACTTTGGACGTGAGGCAGCAGTTACTCAGGAGCTGACTAGAAATAGCTCAGTGACAAACCAAAGTTAGAATGCTTCTGCTGCTGCATTACCCAAAAGGAGTGCATTTGGACTACTAGAGTAAAAATAATCTCTCCACACATCTACAAGCACATGCTAGGACTTCATGGTTAAGAGAGGGAAATGGCTGTTTCAGTTGATATGGCTGCCATCACTGTTTTCTTGGGTTCATATTCATGTTTACACACAGGAATAAAACATACATTTATGTCACATTTTCTTTTGCTCTCTTAAAAGGTCAATTAAGCTAAAGTGTTACTTTCCAGTATTCAAAAGTGTTTCTACACTGTATAAACCCACAAAGTAATATTTATTTCTGAAAAGTAGTGTTGGTTTTCACTATTTAAGGATCTAGCTCTATAGAGAGATTATTTGTGGCAATATTGGTTAGTGGCTTTTGGTATCCAGATCACTGTCTGTCTAGCTGCTATCCCCCAACTGAAAAATGCTGTACATATAATAAATATTAATACAATAATTATGTACATTGTTTAGCTCCTATGGTCTTTAAAGATAAGGTGTGCTTTTTTAGCATAAAACCAAAAAAGTTTTTAAAAACTTTGGAATAATTTTCCCTACCCAATTGAATTCAACCGTAATGTTCACCATACCTTTCTCTAGCTTGGTGTGCAAGCTTAACACGAGGACAACTATCCTGGCAGCAACAAACCCAAAAGGCCATTATGACCCCAATGAGTCTGTCTCTGTCAATATAGCTCTTGGCAGTCCCCTGTTGAGCAGATTTGACCTGGTCTTAGTATTGTTAGACACGAAGAATGAGGAATGGGACCACATAATTTCATCCTTCATCTTGCAAAATAAAGGTAAGAGCAGTCTTTTTAAATCATAAGGTGTTTTGTTGGGGTTTTTTTTGTTGTTGGTTGGTTTCTGGTTTTGTTGTTTGTTTGGTTGTTTTGGTTTTTTTAAAATTTCCCTCCATTTTTTAGTTTGTTATTCTTGAGTCTTTCAAATTAATCAGTGTTTACATTTTTGTAATTGTGTTTTTCTGCTGTATGGTTGTTCTTCAAGTAGGAGTAAGACAGAGATCACTAATTAATTAAGAGGGGTGAGCTGAGAACAAACTACTTTTACTCTGGGATCACTTACAAGAGATTTCAGCCCAGGCTGCTGAGTAAGTGGATTGTTTCCACCTCACACCTTTACAGTGCTTGATCTACAGATCCTACACGCCTTGCAATTGTACTTGCTGTTAATGGGAAACTCAAATCAGGCAGGACAGATCAGAGATGCATGTATTGCAGGGTTCAAAGAATGAACAATAGCATTCCCCATGTGGAGCTTTGTGCTCTGGAATGAGGGAAGGCAGTGTGATTTGATTTTGACCAGCCCCTTCCCCATCCATGTCAAGGAACATGGCTTTGATCCCCTTTACAGAAGAAGTGGTTAGAGGACACTTCTTCAGCTATCTTCCTTCCCTTTCCAAAATATTTCCCTACAAAAAATGTTCAGAATATAGCAGGTAGCTGTTGGCTCCAACAGAGTAGGAAAAACAGCCAGAGGAGGTGCACACACTCATGTAGCATTTTTCATTTTAAGGAGTTCCAAAGCACTTGGCACTGCCTGTACCATCTGGTGGGCAGTGAGGCTGACAGCAGTTCTATAGAAATTACTGGAGGCTTTACTGTGGATTTTGATACGGGCGGGATCGGATGGTGTGTAAAATTCTGCACTGGAATTTGACCAAGTCCTTGAGGACTAGTGTACAGACCAGCCAGTATGCCCCAAAAGTACAGTAATGTGTCTTTCATAGTCTCCTGCCTATTTAACAGGAGTTCTTAGCAAGAAGCTTGATGTCTGTTGTTATAGAATTACTGACAAGGATGTTGTAACACAGGCTGCCCAAGCAAATCAGAAAAGCTCTGGAGCATGGAAAGGATGAAAACCTACTTCTGCCTTATTAAAAGCATACAGCCAAAATTGTCTGATGAGAGCAACCTGATCCTTGTCCGCTACTACCAAATGCAGCGTCAGAGTGACTGCAGGAATGCTGCCCGCACCACCATCCGCCTGTTAGAGAGTCTGATACGCCTTGCAGAAGGTAAGGCCCTGGCATTTTTATTTTTAGGCTAACAATTAACCTTTATGGAATGAATAGAACAGTATAATTATAGCCAGTAAGCAGAGTAGCAGCTTCTCCATGGAGGTGGGGATAGGTGATTCTGGTATTGTTTTATCCTTCTAGTCTAAAGAGCCTCAGGGCTGGAGATTTTGAATGTGAGAAAGGGTGTTCCATTTAGACTATCAAAATCAGTTATAATTTTGGCATTTGGCATATATGGTAGATAATAAATATTAAAACCTCTGGAAGAAGTGACGTTCAAGAGAAGAATCTCAGAGATTATATGTCTTTATGAAAGGCAGTCTCAGGATTTACTTGGCTCCATTTGAGTCAAATATTTGCTGCTACTCTGAAAGTCATATAACATAAAATTGGCATGTTTTTTCTTAAATATCAATAATCCTAAAGTTAATATCACATAAAAGATAACATATTTTTTGTTTCCTGAAGTATTAGTAATCAAGACCATATTTTGCCATACAACTTAAAAATTTCCAACTCTGTGTTCAAGTCGTATTTCATTTATAAGAAAAAACCCAAAGGAAGCAGTATGTCTCTGTCTTAACATGGTTTTATTTTATAAAATGGCATATCAAGTATTTTCAGGATGAATTTAAAAGAATGTACTGTATTTTGTGTAGGAAGCATAAATGGCAGTGTAGTGCCTCCTACTTTAGATGTTTATGTTTTGTTCTCCATTTTGGGGGACAGGCATTCTCCATTTAAGTGAAAGACATTCCTAACTTTTTGAGATACACATGTAATTTTCGCATTCAGTGTTTCTTCCCTTCTTATCAGTTCATGAGATTGGGGCTTTTAGTAGGATTTTGTTCTTTCAAAGTATTATTTAGATGTCTTTCTATTGCTGAATAAGAATTGAGTGTGTTTCCACGGCCATTACGGAAAAGGCTCCATGTGGACAATTATTTGCATTATATCTCTTTTTAAAAATCACTTTTATTTTGCTGACTGAAGAAAGAGAAGGATGAAAAAAATAAAGCTATTGTAGAGAAAAGCATTTTAAATAATACCAAATCCGTGACACAGACTAGATAGAGGAATAAATTTTTTTCTGACCTGTGATGAAAATTAGACCTTATTTTTTACTTTATGGTGATGACATGTGCCTATGTAGATAAGGGTTTCATATCATGCTCTTTGTTGTGATATCCAGCACTTTACATTTTTTAACTGTAGAATCTAAAGCATCTTTATTCTGTCACTGTAACTGCAATTTGAAAATTACACCCTGTTGTTTACCAGAAAAACAAATCCTTCTAGTTCCTGTTGAAATTAACACTGAAATTAAAATTATTATATCTCTGTTTAAGTTATGCTCATGCATGAGTGTTTGAGGGCTGAAGAAATTTGAAGAAATATCTTATTCCTTCTACTACAAAAAGTTGGTTTTTGACTTTGGTAACACTTGCACCCTTTTATTTTTTGATAGCTCATGCCCGGTTGATGTTTAGGGATACTGTGACTTTGGAAGATGCTGTAACTGTGGTATCAGTGATGGAATCTTCTATGCAGGTAAGTTTTCTTGCAGACATTGCTGTTGCTGCAATACCACATTTAAGGGATTCAGTTTTACATGTAGACATGTGCCAGCTCCCTTCCTCTCTTTGGAAAAGCTTTTATAGACTCATGCGAAGTAGGTAATCAGAGACCTTGACAAGTCTTTTTTAGTCCATCTTGATTGTTAAAATCCTTAAACAGAGATTATAGCGAAAAATCTGGGTTAGGATAAAGTCCTGCTACCTTTTTTTATAGTCTTTGCAGTCTAAGTGAAGTTTTGGCATACTCTTGGCTTTTGGTAATCTACATTTTAAAGACATTTTGAGGCAGAAATTGTGTGTATATCACCATGTTTAATAGCCTCTGATGGGTTTTTGTTCCATGATGTTATATAGTCACTCATTAATTAGGTATGAGAGAACCAAATCATTTTTTGGAGCAAGTTCAAACAGTTGCCAAGACCTACAATTTATTTAGCCATTAAATATTTTTAAACTATGTTGGTAGTAATAGTAAAACTCGGAACATTTAGAAGACTAATTTTATTCTTAGAAACCTTAAAATTCCAGAACTTTGGTTAGACTGAAAATCGTGTGTTCCAATTATCACATGGATTTATGTAATGTTTCTATGCAAAAAAGCATTGAAAAAATGTGGAGGGCTAGATTTTAGTTTACTGTAATATTATTATTAGGATGTTGAAAAGGCAGCACATTTAGAATTAGTAAAAGAAATGTAAATCTGATAGAAGGGTTTTTTTTAGTAGAAGTGTGGAAAATAATATGGACACTATTACTTCAGACAGAATATTTTTAAGAGAAATAAATCTTCATACTTTGGAGTAGGAAAAAAATTACCATAAGCATATTATCCAAAGTTTTATGCATGGGGTTTTTTAGCACATCTGAAATGTTTGGGTTTGGCTCTGTCAGAGATGGTGTATTCTGCTACTCAGCTGACAGGTCTGATCCAAAATGGCATTTCCTATGTTCCTGTACAGGTAGATTTGAATATTTTCAAATCAAAACAGTTTTATATAGCACCCATTAGTTCAGTGGGCTTGGAAAACCTTTGTAGGAGTAGATATGCTCCTTTTTTTGGAGACAAAGCTCTTCAGGACAGATGCCCAAAGTCACACATGGCAGGTAGGCATTTGTGATCTCCCTTGTCCTTTCAGTGAGGGTTGAGAGACTAATTGCAGTTTGTGCCACATATAATCTATTGCACAACAGTGCAAATGGAATTAATCTCAAAAATACTACAGAGCCTGACCTTATTAAATAGGAAAAGATTATTTCGCTGTCTGCTGCAATTCATCTTGCACTGTTTTGAAGAGCTCAGCTTTTCAATGACAGCACTGCATCAAAGTTAAAATATGAAGCTGTTGAAACTGCAGAGGATACCACATAAGTCATCATTAACTGTAATTAAACCTGTAATTAACTAGATGGAAAATTGATGGGACAGTGGTTTCAAAGTAATATGGTTTTGAATATAAGAGCTCTAAAATACTAGGGTTTTTTTTGTAACAGATCAAAAAGTGAAATGTGTGTATATAATAATAATGAATGTGTATTGTCCCCTGTGTGTCTCTCTGCCTGATCAGCACAAGTAAATGTGAAAGAATTATTTTAACTGTGGGTCACTGTTTCATTTTTGTGCAGTCCTGCCCTCAAGGGCTGCAGGTTGACCTGGCCAGAGTCAACCCACTACATTGTGTAACAAGTTTTTGTCTAATAAGCGTCAGTGAGACATTTGCCTGAATTATGACTGCAGAAGATTACCTGGAAGTACTTGGTATGCTTACCATCTTTGCTCCATTCTTAGCTTCTTATGAGCAAGTAGGAAAACGTGTTCATTTTTGCTAGGAAAATGCAAATTTGAGGTCTGCTGTTGAAGGTCAGATTTTACTTTCCTCCTGGAACGTATAAATAATCACTGAAGTAGTTTCTTTTTGAAGGAAGTGATTTATTTGTTTTATTAAAAAAGATAAAGTAGCATGCAAAAGTTTATTTTCAGAAACTGATTCCTTCTCTAGAAAAAAAACCCCACAACATTTTGTGCAGATACATCCTGTGTTTCCTGCCTAATTGTCAGTCTCTAGAATGAGGTTGTAAATGAGGAAGTGCCAGTGTCATTCTGGAAGGACTGGCTGCCACCTTTTAGCTCAGCAAACTCCATCTTTAACACTGTCTTTGCAACTTCTACAATAAGTCATGTTCTTGCCAGTATAAAATTAAAGTTCACAGTTCTCCTGTGACTGGGTATTTCCTGTGAGTTCTCTTGGGAAGAAAGACTATCACATTTTCATCACCAACCTGCTTCACTGGAGTTTTTTGTTTTGTTTTGCCCTCTAATTCACATTTATATTTCTCTTTCTTACTTTGTGAACATAATCCAAACCCCCCTGGCTTGATCTTTTCTTTGCCTCGTTTTCTCTTGATAGCATTGTTTCCCTCATTCTCTTGGTCATGTTTCCTTCCTTGTTTTATTCTCTTTCCAATCCCTCTCCTTTTACTCCTTTTTATAATTTGTCTTTCCATCCCTAGGCATTTTACACCTTTCCTTTCCACTAACTTTGCCTGTAATACTGTCTCTCTCCATTTTTGACCCTTTGCCCACAGTTTATAGTGGTTCTGTCAAATGGTTTCCTTCCTCTACTCAAAATGGTATCTCAGAATCTCAGAGGGGCAAATATCTCAGAGACATGAGCACTAGCACAGGAATGAAACTTCAAAGATATCTTAAGAACTTCACTTAGATATCTTCACTTAGAATTTCACATGCTTACACAGTATTTGAAAGAAGCTCCTTGTGATGGCCAAGTAGAGAACTGAAATGTCAGTGAAGGCAAGACATTATTGTAGCCCATGGCTGTATATCTCAGGATATATAACCATGTAGTCCTCTTTTTTTCCACTGGGTCCTTAGGTCACAGGTTGACAGAACTCAGTTTGAAAGCAACTATCTTTTGTCACTGTTTTGCTCAGTATTTTGTTTCTTACCTGCTGTTCTAAAGGTAATATTCTCATTTTCTTAATGTATTTTTCTTTGGAATTCATCTCCAGTGGCCTTGAATATTTCAGAAATGTCAGTTCACCTCTCTTCACGCAGTCCTGGCAAAGTGATGGGATGGTGCTACTCCTCTAATCTGGAGCTGAATTATGCACAGTCCAGAAGAAATTGTCCACTAGAGCATAACCCTGAGAGATGGTTGGGGCCTTGGTTTCAGAGTAGCAGCACTTTGACTGTTTGAGCACGTTTCCTGTTGACTGCAATTTCCTTCAGTGCACACACCACATCAGGATCCCACCTAGAGATTTATTTTCTTTCTTTTCTTGACTGGCTCTTTCTGAATCACGAGAACTGGAACATAGCATCAGAGATACAATCTGGTCCTCCTTGTCTGCTTTTAATTGTTCTAATCAAGAGACTGAGTCCCTGCCTCATTGCCTATGAACATTCCAGTTCCTGAAGCAAATACAGCAGGAGCCTTTTCCATGCCAAGAGACTGGTGCTTTTATGTGGAACAGATCTATCGTGTTCCTGAAGTGATGGGTGGAAAAACCCTCAAGAGCTAATTTCAGTGGGATGCATTAAAGGTTGCATGGACAGCCTTAATTTTAGCACACTGTAGTTTTAGAGAGCTTTAATTAGGCACAGAGTGATGTTTTTCAGTGTATTTTTTTTAATTTAATAGTTTAACATTGCAAAATGGGAGAACCAGAAATTACCACAATTGAAAGTGTGCAATCCATGTGATGCCATAGGTAGCAATTTCTGGATCTAGAGACTTCACTGACTTTTGCTATTGTGCCCGTGGCACTTGATACACATCTTGTTCATTAGTTGTATTGAGCTTTATAGATTAGACAGGAGTGGTAAATGCTAACTAATTGGTGGCAAAATAGAGGGTTTGTGGTGTAAGGTGTTTTTTTCCAAAGAGCAATTAACTACAGCGCTATTCTAGAGTATTTGTTGTGGAACAAATCACTGTGCAGATGCTCTGTTCCAAATAAAAACTACTTCATTTTTACAAGGCACAGCAAAAATTGTCCCAGATTAAAATCACTTACAATTCACTGGAATTGTTCACAAAAAGTAAGTTACCCTTAAAGTGCTATTTAGAAATATTTCTGCCCAATAATTTACCCTGTGTTGACAAGCCTTGATACCCAGGTCTTTTCCTCTAAGAAATTAGGCAAAGCTAATGAAAACTTCTATCAGCCAAAACTTCTTTAGTTAAAAAAGTTCCTCACATGGGCACAATTTTTACAAGGTGTTTGGAAAACGTCTTTAATCCTAATTTTCATTTTCAGTCATGATGTTCTCAAGCTTTAGATGGACTTCCCATTCTGTGTGTCAATAAAAATAAACAAGTATGAGTAAACGACAGGCTTGATTATGTAATTGCTTTATGTTTATGAGCAATTTTGACCGTGTGAGCAGGTCTAATAGGATTATTTCTGTGGATACAGTTAGCAAATATTTGCTACCTTAAGCTTTAAAATATCTAAGGGAGAATTTCAGATAACATAGTCTCTTGTTTAAATTTGGTGCTTAATTATAAAGGTAGTTTCCTGGTTTTATATTTTTTTAATCTCTTTGGTGCCATAGGGGGGTGCACTTCTTGGAGGCATCAATGCCTTACACACCTCATTTCCAGACAATCCAATGGAGCAGTACCGAACACAGTGTGAAATCATATTGGAGCGGCTGGAGCTGAAAGATCTTCTGCAGAAAGAGCTACAAAGACTTGACAGGTTATAATACACAAAGTAACAAACTAATTCAGAAGGGAAACAGAATTTGTTTCACAATAGTATCTGGTGAGGGTCTAAAAATAGTCTGACATTGAGAAGGGACTCATTCTTTAGAGGACATGGATAATCAGGGAGATTGTTTTAAAGTATCTCTGAGATCATCACAAGATCATTTCTGCCTCTGGGTTATGGAATTCACAAATACTTTAATGAGTTCCCAACTCATATTTAAATATTATGCTCAGATGAGTTTCAAAAGTGCCTCTAAGAGTCAAAACGCTAGATTCTGTAGCTGAGCAAATAATTTTATATAACCTTTTGTTACTTGTTTGGTAAAATGCAGCAGATCTGCTTCATGATTTTTTAAGCTGCCTTTTTGTGTTGGGCTTGTCAGGATCCTTCTCTTTCTGTTAATGGAAAATGAAAGCCTGAATCAAACTTCTGTAATTTTGGGTGATTTTTCTTTTTTACATGCTGGAATTTTCACTGTTGCATCTCTAGTTTTCAGATCACTGCAATAATCTTTGGGAAACCTATTTGTTGGTAATTAATAGAAAACTTTTAATGCACTGAGCCTGAGAGAAAAACCTTAGAGTTGGAAGGAAGTAAAATTAAAAAAAAAACAATCCACATTTTCTTCCTGAAATGAGATTAGGCTTTAAACAAACTTGTACTTTCTTACTGTCAACGGAAGAGAAAAGATTAATGTTTAAATTAATGGAAACAGCTGGGAGAATTCACTCTTCCTTTGAATATTTTTGGGACTTATTTTGTAACTTGTAGTAATGATGTGTTAAATAACCAGAGTCAACAGAAACAGATGAAAGTGGGATAACTTCAACAGACAGACAAAAGCTACTTTTAAAACAGTGGTGTTCATAGGGGATCACAGAAATGTAGGATGGGATGGGAGATCAAATACAAAGAGAGGATCAGGTATGCATTTGACCTTCCTGGCAGGAGCTCACATTATCTGCTCCGACGCCCTTCTAATGATGAGGATTTTCTGTTGCCATTCCTTAGTCTGTTCCATGATTGCTCCACCCAATGCTCATAAGGATTTTCCCAGTATCCCACCGAATGCCCTCTACTGCAAATTAACCTGATTTCTTCTTCCCTCTCTTAAGCAGCTTAGGGAATACTAAATGAATGTCCTCTTTAATACCCATTCTGTATTAGAAGACTTGTTCCATGAATTCCCCCTAAACTATATTTCAGTAAAACAAGCATGTATCATATATCTCATCCCTTCTTGATGAGTCATGTGATTTCTGCCACTTTCCATTAAAAAACTAAGAATAAACATGTCAGTAAACAATTATAGTAATTTTTCTAAAACATACATGTCTATATAGCGCTATCTCTCTCACAGAGCAGAGAAACTGTTTATAATGCATAAGAATCATTTCTTCTTGACAAATTCAGTCACTTTTGGGATGGAAGGTGCTTTTCACTCGTGGTTTGTATCACTGTTTAGCGAAAACCAGAATGCTGTCTGGCCTGGAAAGTACGTGTTTAGGTACAACAGACAGAACATCAGCTATTCTGAAGTTGGAGGGAACCCTCACTCAAGCACCTCTGTTGTTTTGGAGGGCCCTGAGAATATTGATAACCACAGACAGTGATAATTAAGTTTTATAAGTGATTTGAGATGCTTTCATTCTATCATGTTTTTGACATGTTAAGTACATAGTGATTATGAGAGAAACCCAACAACAACCACCATTCCAAGTTTTCCATTCCAATAACTCATTTGAGACTTTACCTGGCTCAGGATAAGATTTAATTAGGTTCCTGTTCTAGAAGATAGACTTACAGAATATGTAAAATCAGTCAGGGACTCTAGCAATGGTTGTAAGTAGTGCAAAGCTGTTTGTTTAGTTTTTATTTTTTTCTGGTTGGTTTCCCAAGGAAATGCAGTTTAGGTGACTGCTTTCTCTGTCCATCTGCCTGTCTTCTATTGGGGACACTAAATTCTGCCACTCACTGTTGAAAGTGCTGAAAGATCACAGACTGCAACACCAGCTTTCAGAGCTGTATGTGAAACTTAATAATATACTTTTGTGATCTACATTATTTGTAGCTTTCCACCAGTCATGCATATTATGTATCACTAATGCAATGAAGAAAGAAAAAGGAAGAAACTTAATTTACTATTGTTTAATTTTTTTTCATTGTATAGATTGCAAAAGGAAAATTCATGCCAGCAGCAGCCTGAAGAAACGAATTTCAGTACTACCACAAGGTGCTCAAATGAGGATGCATTTGGGCACTCAAAGCAAAGGTCTCAGTCAGAACCTTCAAATCAAGAAGAGGATAACTCTGGGCCACAGACACCTTTGCTTGAAGGCAGCTGTGAAGGGAATATTCATCCAGAACCCTTGTGCAACCCAGCACATAGTAATAACAAAAATACAAACAGCCTGGCATGGTTTGACAGCCTGGAAGAGAGCAGCATTGATGCTGAAGAAAATTCTCAGAAGTCTTCAGTGCCCAAGATGTCTCCAAATAACTTGGCTTTAAAAACCTCAAGCTCTGAAGAAAGATCTGCCTCAATACCAAAGAAGCAAAATAGAACAAGAGAGTCACTAGCAGCTGTGGATCTGCATGCTCCTCTGAAACAAAAGGACACAGTTTCCAAGTTAAGCAGGAAAAGGACTGAAGAACACAACTGTTCTTCAGAAGATAATATTGCAGACCCAGCACCAAGTGCTAGTGTTCAGGATTCAGTTATTAGACAAGATGCTTCTAGAAGCTGGCGGAGGCTGCACATGGAGAAGTCACATGGATTCTTTACAAGTACACAGGACCCCGAGGCAAAGGCCCTTCCTTCAGTATTACCTGCCTTTGGCATGCCAGATCTTTCAAGTGATGCAGATTCTGTGCTAGGAGAAGAGAACAGCATATCAGTAGCAGCAAGAAGTCCAACAGTTTCCATGAGAAAAAGAAATAAAGATCAAGTAGTGAAGGAAACAAAAGTAGTAAGTTCCCATGAGCAAGAAAGTCCCCCAGCTGCTAAGCTAGCTAAATTTTCTTTCAGACCAAGGACAAAGCTTGGTCATTCTTCAGAGAAGACAAATGAAGAATTTTCTCTTTTTCAGAGTGTAACTATTTCTAAGCTGGGAGAGCAGCTCCAGGGAGAGCAGCTTCCAAAAGAATGCTGCCCACCTGCGAAAAGCAAGATGACATTGACTCGCTTAGGAAAATGTCATTTGGGAGAAGGATCAATTGATAATAAAGGGAAAGAAGAGCAGCAGAGTCAGGCCTTAGGGAAAGAGATCAGAAAAAGTACAACAACATGCTCTGATGTCAGTTTTGATGCTGTGTCACCTCCAGCCACTGAGAAGAAAAGGGAGGGAGAGGCAAGCACAGGGAAGGTGCGCTCCAGCACATTAGCCAGGCTGTCGACGTTCTCATTTGTATCTCGTCCTGAGGCAAAATCAGAAACCTCACCTGCCATTAAGAATGACACCAACAGGGAAAGCCACAGCCCATCGCTGAAGGTGCACATGAGCAATCCTAGCAAAAGGAAGAGTTTTGCATTGGGAAATTCTAATAAGGCCAGCATGGTCACAAAGACATCTCTCTTCTCCATAGCAGAGCTAGATGATGCAACATTAGATTTTGATTGGGATGAAGAGGTTAGGAAAAAGCCAAGCACATAACATGTATATCCTCCCAATTATTTAACATGCAGTCCTTCTGAATCTTCACCCTTCTATCAGTTGTGTCCTTGGTTTTCAAAGCATTTCATAGAATCATCCTGGACCTGTGAACATACTTTCTTTAAGGGCCATATACTTTACATAAGCAAGGACTGCGTGTGCTGCAGGCCCAGTTTGGCTTTTAGTTTTCTAAACTCATCCCAAGGCTGTTTATGTCAGCTCACTACTTTGATTGAACTGATGAACCCTAAAGACTTGTATAGCTATATTTGTGTGTCCAGAGTGAGTGATCTTGCAGAAGAGCAGGCTTAATTGACTATCCTTTATTTCATGTAACGGTTAGAACTCCACATAGTTCAGATTGTCCTTCCAAGTGACTGTGCCACTTTAGACGAATGATGGTGCTCAAGCTATGTCATTACATTTTGTACATCCAAATGTGCTGTTTGTCTCAGCATAGTTACCAATATTGTGATCTATCATCATGCTATGGTAAGTGTTCCTATATTATCACTATCATGACAATTTTGCTTCATCTCTGATTACTGTGCTCCTTGTCACATGGCGGATGTTGAAAACACAGATTGAGAGCTTTTTGGTTTTGTTTTTTAATTTCGGTTTTAAATACACTGGTTCAGGTGTCTGTATCTGTATTCTGGGTCATTTTATCAAAACCCAGCTCTGTAATAAACACACAGTTCTCCACTGCAGAGACAACGAATTTCAGGTGATTGAATGGGAGTCGTCAGTAACCAGGGTAACTTTAATGCAGGCATTAAGCCCTGGCAGATAAACTACACTTCAAACCGAGCAGCACGGTGAAGAGCTTCCCTAGTGTAGCTTGATTTTGAGTCAGAAAATGTTTACTTGGGTATTTGAATTACAATTAGAGTTTTACCGCATCTGATAATGTAGTTTGTCTTCTGTAGCATGCTGCATCCTGTGTCACTCATTTCTCTAATGGGAAGTTAATCTACTAATGCATTACATGTTTACAGAGAAAGGTAAGCCTTAATTTTCTTCTAGTGACTTGCCTGGTATGTTTCTTCTGTGTTTGGATTCTCCACAGAATATTCTTGTTATTACCTGCAAGGTAAACAGAGAATAGAGGGGTTGCTTACAGCACAGTAAATCCCTTGGGAGACTTGCTAGCAGAAAGATCTGATTCTCTCTTGATGTGCTTAGAAGTAGCTCCCTTGAAACCAAGTGAGTTAAAATACTGCAGAATTTCAGAGAATTGAGGGAGTGTGAGGCCCAAGTACTTCGGAGTGGTACAGTGAAATAATGAGAACACTAAGGATAGTAGTTGGCTTACTGTTATGAGTTTGGTAAAATGACAGAAACACTGCTGTCCAGACTGTGTGGTAGTTCCTCCACTGGAAACATGACATTGACCAAAACAAGGGGAGTTTATCTACCTCCCTCCCAAAGCACAGAGCCACCCTATCATATTCCTTCTCACACCTATGCCAGGGTGAGGGTGACATGCACCCATGACCTACTGCCTGTGAAAATCAGATGTGTCCTACAGGATGCTCTGTCTGCACTGAAAGAAAGGTCAAGAATAGTGGAGCTATGGACATTTGTGATGGTCTTCCTACTTGAATTTTTTGCATCAGCCGCTTGCATGGTGGTCTCATTTACAGTCAGAAATCCTCTTTGCTACTCTTTGGTTTGATGGATGTTACTGGCTGGCCAGTGCAAAACCAGAACATAGCTATTGTCTTTACTAGCCAAGCTTCCAACCCTCAAAACTATGTGTTTGAGCACATAAGGACAAGTTTGATAATGCCCTGGAGACTTTCCAGACTTCCTGGAAAGAGCATGGTTGGGTTGCTATTTACCACTTAGATATGTTTTAGGCAGCTAAATCCAAACACAGACTGTAGAATTTAGGTAGAGTGAATTTGTCATTTTTGGTAGTATCTTACTGGTGATTAATTTTTGAGGGATAATATGTTAGCTAATATATCAGTAAAAAATAAAGTTTTCAGACTCCCCCGATTAGAAGTAGTCAGTGTATTACCTTATGAAATGGAACAGTGATTCTTTACTGAGTAGAGGTTTTAGGGATCTGCTGCTTCCTTTTGTGCAACACAAGAAATGGAACAAAAGCCCAGAAGAATCAAAGAAGGAGACTGAAAAATCCAGTCACTCTGAGGTCACTCTGCCTAGAAGGCCACTTTGGGCCCTGTTTCCCAGTTAGAAGCAAAGAACAGGAGGCACAGGGACATCAGGGACATTCCACTGAGCTTGCAGAATGGCCCATCTTTTCTATACTATCAGAAGAAAAGTACTGTTGCCTTTTCAAACTGTCTGCAAACAGGTCCTACTCACCCAAGTGTGTGGGGTAAGTAACCAAAGAATAAATGTGGAAAAGCAGATACTGCTGAGATTGTTCTTTACCAGACCAGTATTTCAACTGATTGTGGTACTGCTTCTGATTCATAGCATGAATTCAGAGCATCCAAGATAAATGAGGAGCTCACAGTAATAAGAAAATGATACCTGTCGCTGATTTACTCTCTCCCTCACTGTTCCCATTGCTACAGAATCCATTTATCAGTGCTTTGGCAGGGAACATTGCTAACTTTTTTCCTTTCCCTTTATAGACCAACTTCCCCCACAAATAATCACAAGTTTTAATGTTTTTTGAGTGCTACAATAGCCCAGTGATTGAAGAATTTAAAGCACTATGGCAGTGACAGTCTGCTGGGCTCACCTACAGATGAATTTTCTTTTTGAGTACTTTGTGCAGTCAAGGGGCAGATGAGTCACTTCCTGTCAGCCTGTCTTCCTGGCCACGAACTGAGCCATTACTTCTGTGTTTTAACACTTTCCTCTCTGAGTCTGTGATCGATCAAACCAATTATTATTGAATACACTAGTATTTTATTAAGCTGTGTTAATGGAAGGTGAATATACATGTTGCTGTCTTAAAATCCAGTTGGAGCAAACTTCAGAAGCCACTGGTTCTAGCAGTGTGATGGTCAGGCCCTCATTTGTGAGCAGCAGTGAAACGCTGTTAGATATTCAGTGGCCAGACTCCATTGCCTTGGCTGAAACCAGATTTTATCAAGTCAGTGTGGGACAAGATCATGTCCCATAGTAGTGTTCTGAACAGCCCATGCAGACATGCTCATGAGTCAAAAGGAAAGTGGAAAGCAAAAAAAAACGCTAACAATTTCATGATATATTGTTTAATTATATTTTTGTGTAAAAAAGAAAAGAAAATGCATCATAATTTTTTAAATCCTGCTGCATGCATGGTACTTTTACTGGGAAAGGCACAACTTTGGCTAAACCAAGACTGGACTTGAGACCCACACCCCTCTGAATAAGGAGCTTAGGTATGATATTTTAGACTGTCATGAGGTAGCTCTGCTTGGTACCTGAATCAGTTCTCATTTGCCGGTACTTGAGAAGGGGAAGCTGTGAATAATTGTTCTCTTTGATTACATACATCACTGGTTGATGTAGACACCACTCTGATGGCTTGTCGTCTCACTTCCTTTGTAGCTGGAAAGTCCTGCTGAAAGAGGCTTCGTAAGGAGTCTTCCTTTCTACTTCTCATTTACAGAAACAGGCCTCAGGCTTGTTTTCCGGGTTAGATGCTATTGACCACAGTCTTCATAAGATGAAGACAAACTACAAAGCTGTTCCTGGTTATATAGCCACAAGTTATTTCCAGATCTCTGCTGGGGTTTTTATCTGTTTGTTTGGGGTTTTTTTTTCATTCCTTTATTTTTTAAAAAAATCTTTTTAGTGATCTTTTCATTCCACCTTAATTCATCTCTTGATTTGTTGGTAACCTCACTTGGAGATGAGTCTCAGGATGCAGCAATCTAGTATTTGTCACCTGTTCATTGAGGCATCACTGCAAAACTGACATTTCAGACAGTGCAATCCAGAGACATTTATGCAAAAATTCCCCAAAATGAAAAGGCAGTAAGGCAGAAAGCAGCTCATTTTATATCCGATTTTCTTCTAATATTTTTGACTTCTTTAATTTTAAGTTACACTCTTAAGTTACACCTAATCAGCTGTGATCCTTCAGGATCACCTGAAATTCTCCATAGAGACAGCAGAATATGTGGGTATTTGTTACCTTTCAGGATCTGGCAGTACTTAGGAGGACAAAATTGTACTTCATGTCCTTCTTATTATCCATTCTGGCTGGAGACCACTGTCAGACATTATCAGACATGGTCTGTGACTGCTACCACTGGTCCCTTACCCTCCCCTAGAGGTGCCTCCTCACATGCTTCCCTTCCTCCCAGACCCTTGTTGCTTTCTTTCTCCAAAACTCAGGGCTGTTGTCACTGCCTGGTCCTGCAATGTTAGTGCAGCTCCCTCCAAAGCTCCCCTGGGAGGTATTGCCCATCCCATTTAAGGCACCTCTGAGGTAGATACCTAATTCTTAAGCTTGTGAAACAACCTAGAATAGGAATCACTTGCCATGTAAACATTTTAGAAAACCAGCCTTCAATTCTTCCCAGCAGTACGAAAATTTTAAACGTGCCACAAAAAATGTGGCAGAAGTTGAACTGAAAAGGGAGTGTGTGTCGTGTATGAGCTGCTCTGCTAACATGTTCTTGTGCTGACCTTCAGCCAGTTTTATTCCCCTTCATATGCTGCTTTTCCTTCTAAATAACTGGCAAGCAGAAGAAAACCCTACATGGTTGAGTTTGTTTCTTGTTCAAGTTAGGTAGTCTGAATGTTGTGATTCTTGTTGGATACATAGGTTAATGGGTTAAATATCATAATGTGATGTGCACCAGGATTGTAAAACAAAGTGAGCTAAAGCCAAAGACAAGGCAAAGTCAACCTCAACTGCAACTTCTGATTAGTGGATTCCATGGGAACAGATGTCCCAAGCGAGGACATACAATATCCCATTCTAGAGGGAATGTATTTATTGATGGGAAGATGAGGTAGATAGTGTATTAAGTGCTCTGTATCTCATGTGAATGAGGCAATAACTTCATTAATAATGAATAATAATTATGTCATCTCCCTTAGGTATCTGGTGTGCCTTTGCTTATCAATACTTTTCTTTCTGTTAGACAGAAGAATATTAACAGTTCCAAGAAATAACATTGTCCTTTACTTAGTAAGGAGCACAGCTATTTTAGAAAAGAGTGAAAATGTGTTTTTTGTCAAGTTCGATTATTCTGAGCCAATATGTGCAATTACAATTTGCACATAATATTTCTATATATATCATTGTATAACTACATACACAACAATACATGCACAACAAGTGCATACTGTTTAAAAATGCAGATGTTATTGTACAAATAAGATGTATTGTTGCAATGCAGTTTAGGAAAATATGTCCTTTGGAGCAGTGACTTTTCAATCAGCAACATTTCCTAACTTGAACTCATTAGTCACAAGAGAGTTACCACATGCAAAAAGGCAAGGAAAGAAGTATGTGTCATCACAGTCCCCAACAGAAAAGCTCATACAAGCAATACCTGCATGATCATGATCACTAACAAGCTGTTGGCACCTTCTGAATAGCAGGTACCTTGTGAATAGCAAGTTCCAAATCACCCTGTTACTTCTGTCAGCATTATTCTAACTCCATCCTCCCTGGCAACTGAAAGCAGGGTGAAGAACAGTGGGAGATGCAAGTTCCCTGATGGAGTCATCTTCTGTGTTCAGCAGCATCCTTGTGTTGCTTATCTTCATTGCCAAATCCTAGGTGAATGCACCATATTTTTCCAGAAATGTTACTTGTCTTTCTCTGGAAGGGTTTTCTTTCTCCCTTTGAGGCACCTACTCACCACAAGCCACTGTTCATCTGTCTGAACCAAACATCACAAGGAAGAAAAGTAACACTTCTGTAGCTTCAGCATGAGAGAGGCAGTCAGTAACTTGAGCAGCTGCACCTTCAGCTCTGCTTCCAGTCCATCTCAGCAGTCTGGAAGCTCAGCTCTACTTGAAGGAATCATGCAGCTTCACCAGCTGCACTCCCTCTGGACAATACCAGTAGGACAGCAGCTTTACTCCATTCCCACTTTGATGGCAATGTGGAGGTGTAAAAATGTCTGTCTTTGAACGCAGAGGTCTGTATGCTTTACAGCCATGATTTTTAAGAGGTTCTTTGGATCACAGATTGACCTCAGAAACTTTTGTATTCAGAAGCAGAATAAATTTCCCCTAAACTATGGCAATTTCACTTTTTGGTAAAAAATACTTTTTACAGTGTCTGGCTTACAGTTTCTGAATATTTATGTCTGACATCTCTGCTGTACTCTATAGCTAATGATAAACAGCATCACTGAAAGATCTTTTTCTTGTTTAAATAAATAAAGAAGACCCAAGCCAAAATTATTTTAAATGTACCATAAAATGTTGGGAAGAATGAAAACTTTAAAGTCACTAGTGGGTCATTCCAGTTTTTGCCAGAATCAGAAGGAATATTTCCAGTGACCTCAGTGGGATAATTTTCTAATGACCTTCACAAGATTCAGCTCAGCAGCCTGTATTTATGGGTCCATTATCCAGTTATCAATATTCAGAACTAAGTGCCTTTCTAATGTTTTGAAAGAAACCTTTTCTTCAAGAAAACTGGAACTTAAAATATACTGGTCTCTCAATGAACATAGAGAATATAGAAGGGTTTTTTTTCTATATTAGTGATTAAATAAATGTAAATTAAATTATTAAAAAGTTGAAAGTTAAAGTTCCATCTCTAATCATCTCTCAGTGGTGTCACTGAAATGGTAATATAATATAATCTAATATAATCATTAGATTTGGAATTACCTTATACTGGTAAGTGCTATCTTGAATTAATCAGCTGTTCCTGTAATTACATTATTGCTCTCCTATTAGTATTTTATCAGCCTCATTGAGAGCTGTATACCTCCACTGTTAGCATTTTTTTAATAGGATACAGCTGATGTGCAGAGCTCAGGTTGGTTGGAATTTATGGCATCTTAACTGCGAAACCAGTGTGGTAGCTACAAGAAAACAGGAAGAAAAGTTGTACAATCTATTTTCAAACTCCATTCAGAAAATACTTGGATATAATGAAATTTTATCTTTTAAAGTTAAGCACCCTGAGCCCTCTTTAAAGGTAATAAGGACAACGAAACTTGAGCAATACCTTGGACAAACCCTGTTCCTGGTGTCTGTGTTCTCTCTCAGTTGTTTGTTTGGTTTTTAAACACCTGCATGTGAAATACCCTTGTGATTGTGTTGTGTGGCACAGTGAGCCCTCCTAGAACAGCAGACTCTGAACTGAAACCCTTTAGTGCCATTGGCATACATGACAGAAAATTTTCTGCATGAAAATGAGGGAAATTCTCGACCATGTAATAGTTAGATATGGTGCATAAAGGATGAGTTTGTGCTGTTTCGTGCAGTGTTTTCACGAGTGCTGCTTCCTGGTTTACCTTGTTTGTACTTGGTAAGGCAGGCTCTAACATGTAAAAAAGCAGTCACATAACATGAATGCACACATATTAGGAATTAATGGAAAAATGGGTTGATGGGGATATATGCTCCCACTAAGCACTTTCATGCACTGGGTTATGCATTTGCAAGTTCTGAAACTAGAGTTAAAAAAAGAAACCTTGTCTCTCTTTGTTAGAGGAATGCCAGATTTTTCTCCAAGGTAACATCAACTACCACAGGCACGTGCTCCGATAAGCAATGTAGTAGCTTTATTTTTTTTTTAATACAACAGTACATGAAGGTAATTATTTATTAAGTGATAATGAATAATTGGAGAGAAGGGAAAGTGATTACGTGAAAGTTGCTGTAGAACCAGCAGAGGGAGCTCCAAAATTTCAATTCTTTTTGTTGTAGAGGGAAACGTTCTTGGAGCCGACTGTTGAGAAAAACACTCGTTGGTCACTGAACACGGTGGCTGTCTGCACTGCTTCTTCCTTGGTCCCAGGAATCACAATAGCAAACTGATATCACGTTTCCTTGGGTAGGAATACTATCCTGACATGCTAAAAATGTAATTTAAAAGATCTCTGAGTACCACTGTTTGTTGGAAGAAATAATCATAGTATAATTCTAAGAATCTCCACTTATCAAAGGATATGCTAAACTCTTTCTCAATATGTTACATGTCAGCACTGCCCTTGTTACCTGAAACCACTGCACTTAACAGTAAGCCATGGTGAAGAGACAGACTTTGACCTTAAATACTCTTTTCCAAACTAAGACATATGATATTTAAACAGAGTGCCCTGGCCTGGGTCACACCATGTTTTCTTCTTTTTAGAATTAGTTCCAATACTATGAATGCACTGAAGGAAGAACATGGAGAATGGAGTCAGCTATGGAGTGGTTTCTTCATGTGCTGCATCAAAAGAAGAGTGGCCAGCAGGTAGAGGGAGGTGATTGTCCCTCCTCCTCTCTTCCACTCTGGTGAGACCCCACCTGGAGTGCTGCATCCAGCTCTGGGGCTTAAGAAGGTTGTGAATCTGTTTGGAGCAAGTCCAGAGGAGGCCACAAAGAAGATCAGAGGACTGAAGCACCTGTCCTATGGAGACAGGCTGAGAGAGTTGAGGTTGTTCAGCCTGGAGAAGAGAAGGCTCTGGACAGACCTTAGAGCACCTTCCATTACCTAAAGAGGGCTGCAAGAGAGCTGGAGAGGGACTTTATACAATGACAGTAGTGACAGGACAAGGGGGAATGGCTTCAAACTGAGAGTAGGTTTGACTAGATATTAGGAAAAAATTCTTCATTGTGAAGGTGGTGAGGCACTGGAACTGATTGTCCAGAGAAGTTGTGGATGCCCCTTCCATGGAAATGGCCAAGGGTAAGCTGGATGGAGCTTTAAGGAACCTGAACTAGTGGAAGATATCCCTGCCCAATGGCAGGGGGACTGGAACTATATGACATTTAAGGTATCTTCCGATCCAAACCATTCTATGGTTCTATAATCAGGCAAAAAAACTTAATATACTTCAGCAGTACTCCCTGGCGTGGACTCACACAGACCTTGACTCTTTGGGCATTACACATTCCTCAGCTCAGGGCAAGAAACTGTCCTGACCAAGGAGAAATGTTACTGGAATTTATTTTACTGTCAGAATCTCAGACTGAAAATTCACATGGTTGTGGAATGAGCTGGTCAGGTGTTCTCCAGATCTCTTTGTTAATGTAATTATGGGGTGCTTCTATCTTTAATTATTTGTTTCAGGAAAAGTAACTGGAGAGAAAGTAAATACCCACTCAGCACAATGCGTTATCACTGAGAGCTGCAGAATTTAAAGTTCCTTGTCAGCAATGCTTAAGGCAAGGATGGCTTTGGTACCTCTCATCCTTTCCTCAATAACATGCTTTATGCATTAGCATGGGCATTAAGCTGATTAACATTAGCTTAATTGGTAGCAATCCAGGTTTGAGCTGAATGCTCTTGAAAACTCTTTCTCCTTGAATATTATGGTGAGAGACTTTTCTTCTCTCTGGGAAAAAAATAAAGTTATTCTCTTTTATTGATAGCAGCCCACGAAAGTTTCTGAGTTATAATCAAACAGCTTTGACCAATACTATAACACAAGAAGTTACCAATGTCTGCCAAAAAGACCTTTAGATATTTCTCTTTTCCTCGTTCTATGCTGCTTAGAGGGGTATTGCCAACTTCCCTGTACCATGTCTTTGCCAACTTCCTTCTTCCAAGACAACAGTAACATGCTTTTTCTGTACCTGGAAATTTGTATTTCTTTGTTCCTGGTTTCTGGTGAAGTATCTGCCACTCCCCAGCTTTCTCTGGTGGCCCAGGAATGCTTTGGCATGTTAAGGAGACTGTTACAGAACCCTAATGCTTCCCTGCCTTTCAAATGCTTGCTTGGTGGGTGATTAAAACTCCACAGAATTCAGCCAATTTGCTTCCTACCACACTTACCTAACACAGCCAGTAGTGATGACAGCCGGCTCATCAGCAAGACTGCATCTGGGGACAGAATTATCAAGGCTTCTGCCTTGCACTAATATGAGGTGTAAATTGAAACTCCAGCATCTGGATTGTATTTGTAATACAATCCCAATTGCTTTTAGCTTCAGTTTAAAAATTTTCAACGGTTTTTGAATCAGTGGGCCTTCACGGCTTTGCTGGCAGTTCCTCCCAACAGGCACCTCTACCCTGCTGGCTGAGTCTGGCTCTCAGGCTGTGCTGGGAACCAGCTGTGCCTGCTGCTTTGGGTGCTCAGGTGTGGCCCGAAGCAGGAGCAGGGCCGGGGGAGCCTGCCTGTATCTGACACTTCAGCACAGGTTCCAGACATTCAGGGGAGGTTCAGGTTGGACATCAGGAAGAATTTCTTCATTTAAAGGGTGATTAAGCACTAGAATGAGCTGCCCAGGGAAGTGGCAGAGTCACTACCCCTGGAAGCGTTCAAGAAATGACTGGATGGACAGTGCCATGGTCTAGTTAATATGGTGATATTCAAAGGTTGGACTTGATGATCTTGGAGGTCCTTTCCAGCCTTAGTGACTCTGTGATTCTGTGTTATATCCAGGAGCAAGCCTGAGTACACTGCAGACCTGCCCACCAGCAGATGCCTGCGCAAAGCTTGTGCAGGTGCTTCCAGCACAGAATTCAGCAGTCAGTGACCATAGAGAGACTGTGGCAGTGTCATCACTGAGGTTCTCAAAGACAAATTAAACAAGCATTAGCCTGTCTTGGGAGGGGACAATGCATCACCGGGGTCACTCCAGAGATTCCCTTCCTGTGATGAGGGAGAGAGCACAGGTTATCACAGGTGCCTACAGATACAGAGGTATTCCAGTACAGATATAACTTCAGGTATTGTATCCCATTGTGCTGTGTATTTGCCAGCTGTGTGCCTTGTACAAATACACACAAGTTGCAGATTTTAAACAGTTTATTATTCATTCACTGAACAATTCCCATTCTGAGTCAATGAACTGTGTTTCTGCTCACTATTCAGGATTCAAGATAGCAAGGTTTCTTTTGAGAATGTGAGTGAAATAGTGTGCTTTATTTTAAACATATTCCTCATACATCCAAGTTAAACTCATGTTCCGAACAGGCTTTGTTATTAGAAGTTCATGAGTGGTGGATATGTTAACTTCAGATCTCTAACTAATTTTAAAAGATTAATTATAGGAAGCACTTTATCTAGTTTATTAAGAAATTTCAGGGATTTAATCTAAACATCACACACATGTTTAAAAAAAATCCAGATATAATCTTTATTTTCAGTCTTAACATGCTGAACTCATATCAGGGAATATAAACTACATAAAAACAATTGCTTCACTGTGAACTCACAGTGTCCTCAGGTTGATATTGCTGATAGACTCTCGGTCTAATTTAATTTTAGTTCTTCATCCAAACTGCCACTGTTGGAGCCTCTTAACTGTTCTATTTGAGATGTCTAAACCAGGCAAACAATACAAGAAATATCTGGTTCCTATTACTGCCACAGAACCACCACTCTCCCTAAACTGAGAGTGTTTGTGATGCCAAAAAGCTTAATTGGGTCATTGTGTCAGTTTAAATTGTACAGGAGATGAGCATTACATGTTTATGAAATTTAACTGTCTGTTTCTGGATCTGGAATGTCTGTTTGCTATGAGAGAGCAGAAGCAGAGACACTGGGTTTTAAATTAATCAAAACCAGTATGCTGAAATTCATGCAGAAAATGAACTGGCAGCCAGAATTACAGTATTTATTGTATTATCTGAATTATAAGACCAAGCAAAAGCTGAAGAAAGAAGTGGCTTTCAGAACTGATATTCTGCAAGCATGTAGATGGCTCGTTCTGGCTGCAATTTGGAACAACTGACTAGATAAATTAAAAAAGTCATGTGAAAGAACATTTTTGAAGTGCATGCATGAACTTGCAGGTGTTACTTAGGTACTTTCAGCTATGTCTAACTTATAGGACATGGGAACACTTTCTATGTCCTGGACCCTAGGCACATCCCCCAAAGGCATCCCATCTTTGTCCTGTTTAGACTTTAACATGCACCATCCCTTTTCCTCACCCCATATGCTTGATTCCCTGGGTGCACCCCCAGAAGGCAGCACTGCAAGCTTCTATCAGGCATTCAGCTATGAAATCCCCTGAAACATAGGGTTTAGAGCACTCCCTTATAAAGTGAGATCTTGATTAATAATACTCATTCTTAATATTATACTTATACAATCCCTGACATGTTCACCATCATTTTTTGCTTTTGGGGGAAGTGAATTTGACACTTAACGGTGTCAAACAGTTTTTCTGCCCCAATATGGCCAAAGTCTGATGAGACAATTGATGGGAAAGTGACTCCACTAGGAACCTTCTGGTTCATGATATTTTAAGGGGATGTCACAGGCAGCCTGTTTCCTTCACTGCAGTCCATAATATCTTGGGATGTGAAAAGTTTATATTTCTCTGTTGGCTCAGGTTGCAGAACATTCTGGTGATGAGGCTGGTGATCTGGGGAGAGAACAGAGGAGACCTTGTGAGAAATAGACTGGAAAGGAAAAGTAGCTCAAACCCAGCTAAGTTTAGTTTTAAAAGCTTGATGGAATCAGTAAGAATAGTAGTTAATATGTTCTTCCTGCACTACAGAGATTTATTTTCTGGTACTAAATATTGTGTACGGGCTTATTTTTAGAAGCCATTACGTAGTTTATGCTTACTCAGACAATAAGCTCTGAGCCGTTGATGACAAAAATGATTGGAGTAAAAATAGATGGTTTTCCTCCATAGCCTTTCAGCTTCTTGGATCTGGATGTTTCTTAAGGAACTGGTGTGAAAATAAACCTGTCAAAACGAAAAGGCCAGCAGACAGAATCTCTCTTTCATGTGAGCTAATAACTTGCCCAATGTGGACTCTTCATTGTTGTCTTCCAAAGTATGTTCTACACTGTGTAGTCTTCCAAGACTTGTAATCAAACAGAAGCTGTTGGTAAATCAGCATCTGATACCAACTTCCTTAAAGAATTCTTGTCACCTATTGTGACACTCTTTCTGTATAATCCTTATTTTTGTTAATCAGTGTCTGGTGTGCAAGTAGGTACCCTTTTCTTTTGGTGTCTACAAAACAGAAAGGGAATCCTTTTAAATTAAATTTAGCTGTTGCTGTTTAATATGACTATCGGGAATTTACCCCCTGGACATGACAACAACAACAACAACATCTGCCATCTAACTCGCAATATCTGTTTGCCTCCTCTGCCTTTTCAAAAATAACCAGTGTAGGCCCCAGTTGATCTGTTAGGAGTTTGCACAGCTGTCATCCCCAGCAGAACTTGAAAATAAGGCATCCTCCCCATGCCATGGCCTCTCTGAAGAATACCCACAGTTTTTTGGGACAGCAAAGTAGAATACAGTCCCACACATGGGAACCTGGATTCAAGATCAGGTTGGATGGGGCTTTTAGCAACCTGGTCTAGTGAAAGGTGTCCTTGCCCATGGCAGGGTGCTTGGAACTATATGATCTTTAAAGACCCTTTCAACCCAAACAGTCCTATGATTCCATGGATTTAAAGGTCAGTTCATCAATTAGCATTTAGGCTCTCAGGCAGATCAGTTACCTGTGCTATCCTAGCCACAGATTTGATTGAGCAGGGCAAAACAACTACCGAAGGCAGATGTAATGGAAATGGCCATGCAACAAAAGAAGAGGGAGCAACAGCAAAAAAATATAACTCTCTGAACCATGCTTGTATGTTGGAAATAGAACTTAGGGACAGGAGGTTAGGAGAAAAACACCTGTTTGGGAACAGCAGCCTTTTGTTCCTTGGGGCTTTCTCCCAGCTGTGCTGTGGTGCTCCAGGCTGCAGTCTGCCCAAGCAGCTGCTGACAGCTGCAACCACCAGTTGTATCCAAGGGGATCCCAAGAATGGACCCAGCTCAGCAGCCGTGAAAATAGTACCCTGAAGACACAAAGCAATTGTTGGTCTGCATGCCAGGGAGAATCAGTAGTGACTAAAGGGAAAAATGCACTCTTCTCTTCTGACTCACTCTATGTATCCTGTTCTTGCTGTTCAAGTTCATTCTTCTCCTGTGATTAAGTCTCGAGGTGATACTTTTAATAGTTGTATATTTCTTTTGCATTTGATTAAAGAAAGAGGAAGGATAAAAGGATGAAACTCCTAGAATTAATGCACATTGACCCCTAACCTTAAGCAGTTATATGACCCTTCTGTAAGTGTATCCTCTGTCAAGTAACTGTACCCAAGAAATAAATATTAGTCTTTAACAGCTGTGCTGGAGATTACATTGCTATTACTACTCATCTTGAACAGAGTAAACTAAATAAAGTTAAATGAAGTTATCAGACATGATGTCATATTCAAAGAACCAATATCAATAAAGTAATATTATAAATTCAGCAGTCTAATATAATTATTAGAGTGGAATGTGGTCTGTTTAGTAGCATATTGATTTAAGCCACTTTCTCTTAATTTGTAGCAGCAGTGCCTCTGCTGGCAGTGGGTTAGACCTGCTGGTATCATTACATCTTGGACAGTATCTACAATATAGCAGTGAATGATGTTCATGACCAACATTTATCACACAGAGTTTTCAGATTTGCAGCAAAGTATTTAAACCTCACCTTAAAAGGGAGGGCTTGTACTTGTGGGAATAAGTGATGAAAGGTATCAAGACGCTAGAAAGCATAAGACACTTCTTTTGCTTGTCTAGAAAAGTGAAAAAGTGACTTCTCATGTCCCTTTCTGTGTAGATGGATGCTGGGGGAGAAGGGGGAGTTCTCAGAAAAGGGACTGTGAGATACGGTGGCATTCTTCCTTTGTCCCTACAGTAGTGTCCTTCTTCTCCCTGGCCTGTGATGTTGATCCTTCCTGCCTTTGCTGTCCCACCTTTAATTCCTTCTCAGTGACCCCATTTTTCACTTTTCTCATCATTTTTCACTTTCTTTAGTGCTGACCTTGTAACCTCAATCTATGATTCTGTGCTTTATGACTCTTATTTTTACATAGCTCTTTTCACCCGGGATCTGTCTCCTCAAAGCACGCACCTGTGCATATCCCCAAGAATGCTCTTTCACTTCTTATCTCTTCCACCGTGGGTTTATATCCATTTTATATTAATAGAATGCACACATATATGCTGGATCTTTGATGATGAACATACCACTTCTTTTTAAATCCCTGTGAAGTTGTGCTCATCCAGGCTTGCCAATGAGCTGTGCCAAGTGTGTCCCACACCAGCCTGGTTAGGCAGTCAGTGAGCTAAATGGTGGTGCTTTGAGCAGAGCAGCTGATACACCGTGTAGCTGAAGCCAGCGGCCTTGCCTGTCTGCAGACAAAAGGCTGGAAGAAAAAAGGACAAAGGTAATAAAAACTAACAAAAGAACCCACTGAGGAAGGCATTTAAATACATTTTGTGTTTGGTAAAGAAGAAATCTCCTTCCACTGTGTGCTTCATCCCTTTCTAAGATGGCTGTTTAAAAAGGCACCCTGCCTGAGCTGACACACTTCTGACATGCTCCAAGCTCTCATCCCACAGTGTCAGTCTTGCAGGGCACCTACAGCTGAACCAGGCATTTGGGGCACTGCCCAATTACACTTACAGATACAATTATAGGTGTGAACTTATCACAACTGTGTCAGCTCTGCTGCATGTCTGTCATGAGTATTTTGCATGATATTTTTAAGGCTTGTTCGTGCAGTGATGTTATTGAGAATGCCCTTTTGTATTTTTAAACAGTAATTTACTGATTCCCTGTTGATTTGGTAGAGAGAAAAAAGAGGACAAGGGTTGTGGTGGGAGAAGCTTTGTAGGTATGAATTTCTATGTTCAAAAAAGAGAGGAAAAACAGCAAAAGAAATCCCACTGGTAGTACAGTCAGTCTTTAAATCCTGCTGGTGATTTTTTTTTCTAGTTGTGGAGTGAGCAGTACTGGTTTATGTGCATTTGCTCTTCTTATGCAGAGAGGAAAGAAATCTCTTCTTCCTTGATATCACATGTAAAGTAAAATGTGCATTTATTGCTGAGAAGGTGGTGGGTTTTTTAAGTTTGTGGTAGGTACGCCAAGGGAAAGCCAAAGGAAAGTAACTGCTTCCAGAAGAGGGAGCTCCAAAATCTGATTTTTTTTAATTTTTTTTTTCCCTTTTTTTGTGTGAGGGTGACAGATGGTGGTTTTCTCCAAAATAGATGATCTTTGGTAGAATCCTATTTGTTAACATATAAATCCTTTGATGATTTTCATTCCCTTCTGTTAGGAATTCCTCTCTTTCTCTCTCACAGTTCTCAACACTAAAATGATATCAGAATTTGTCTCTGCATAAGGGTATTTTTTAGACTGTCCTAATATTCTAAAGCATTTTTTATAAATTTAAATTAATTTCAACTTAAATTTTAAGGCAGAAGTTGGCATATTTTTTGCATACCATTTATTTAAAGTATTTCTCTTCAGCTTTTCTAGAAAAAAAAATTAAATAGGAATTATTTATGTGCATTTTCCTAAATTTCCATGTGAAAACTCTTCTGGCTCAGCAAATGAGCAAAACATATTCCATTACATAAATTCTATTTCATGTGTTTCATCTTCTGGTTAGTCAAGTCAGCTAGTCCCAGATGAAGTGGATTATATAAATTTAGACTCTCTTCCTCATTGTTCAAATTCACTGAATAATGGCTGCAGATCTTGATGCCACTTTCTTGCTTCTGATACTGTTTAACTACTAATCTAACAGGTATTCACCTAATTTGAGGTGTGGAAGGTGCCACCCCCATGCTATTGCCTTCACCAATGTCCTCTAGTAAATATGCTTTGTTTCAGTTAATGTGAAAAAAATAATCAGTATCTTCTTCACAGCACTTAAACCTTTGTCTCTGTGGAGAAGCAGATCCCAGCCCTCACTGGCCCAGTGACAGAAATTCTGAGTAAGTGAAGTGTGGACAGAAAACCACGCTTAGCGCTCCTTTTTGGCTTCGTTTTAATTTTCTTATGTTTCCCGAGGCTTTTGAGCATCAGGAACTTGTAAAAAGACATATCTGCTGCCCTCAACTTTTATCACAATGAAGACAGAAGACATATGGCATTTTGCTCCTGGTCACGTCATACCACTAAAATATCCAGTCTGATAGGGCTTCTTCTTTTTCTTGGGTGAGACATAACAGGGGCAAGCTCCTGAGGACTGGCTGTGCTGTCCTTTAGCAGCTGCTCTCTGTGCACAAGGGGTCCAGACACTTGTGGGGGCGATGAACGTCCTTTGGAAGCAGGGTGGCAGTGCCCTTAATGTAACTCCTTGTTCTGCCAAAGAATTAATGTTATCACGCACTCCTTCACGGCTCTGCTCATGCTGAGGCAGCTCCCAGATGCAGGAGAGTGTGTCAGTGTTCATTTTGCAGACAAGGAGCCAGTAAATGTTTGATTTGCTGCCGGCTGCTTGATTTCTGCACACTCTGCTCTACAAAAAAAAAAAAAAANGGAAGCCATTTGTGCAATTTGGAGCTTCCCATCAACAACTCCTGATTGCATGGTGACTGTATTGGGCCCAAATAATCAGAAAGCAAGATCTGCCTCCAACAATCTGTTTTGTTCCTCTCTTCCCCTACCCTTTTTGATCTGCTTCCAAGAGCTTCCTCTGCAGTCAGGGTGAAGGCTGGGCACCTTGGATATCTCAAAAGCAAGCCACTAATTTACGTGTAAAATTAGTGCTTTAGGCTTATTTCTCAAGATGTTTACTGTTGTCTGGGCATGAAAATATTGAAACAGTATTTGTCACGCTGCAAAGAATAATTACGAAACAGGTTCTGATTTTTTTGTACATTTTAAATGTGTTAAAGCTGTGTCACAAACTATTTCTTTTAAGTATCGTACTTTCCCAAGTCAGCCTGTCTCACAGAGAATGAAGAAGCAAAACTTCCATCCGATAGCTTTAGCTCAAAGCCTGCTCACCTCCCAGTTCTTCTCCCTCTGACGTGGTGCCAGGCAGAGCTGGGAGATCAGATTAATTCCTGGAAGTCCTTGTGCTCTCAAACCACAGCTGAATTCCCTCTTCAAGTGCTTTTCAGCGGGGCTAATTTCACTGTCTTACATCATGCCTGCCCAAAGGAATATTCTTTCTTAAAAATCAAGATGTTCTCAAGATAATTTTTCTCTGTAAATTTTCCCTCTCTCCAGCTTCAACCATCCAATCAGTCTAAGATCAGTGTTAAAAAGGTAAATGCTCACTTCATTAGGCAACCATTTTCTCTTGTTGTTCCTCTTTTTCATCAGTTTAGAGCTTTGTCCCTGGTTCTTACCTAATTTGCACCTGTGCAACCTCCAGTACTGCAATTTTCCAGCTTGCTGTATCTGAAATACACACTCCAACAAGCCTGCCCTCTGAGCATGGCATCTGAGCAAGAAACACACAGAAGAGACCCTGCTTTTGGTCTGGCTCCTCTTCTCTTACATTCCCATGGCCTGACCTCAGCCTGTGACAAATGCGGGCTCTGCGCTCACCCCAAGCACGGCACAGCTGGAATGGGATCCCTGTGTCTCCAAATGCCACCGCGCCTTTGCGGGCAGCCCTGGCCTGCTCTCCAACCCCAAGCACTCACAGATGGAGTATTTTCTGATTTATTTTTTTTCTTATTTCCATTTTTCTTTCCCCATGCATACCCTCTTACTCTGGAAATGTGTAATTTAAAACCTTTCAGCAGCCCACAAACCATCACACTAATGCGCATCAGGCCTTTCAGCGGGGAAGCTCCTGCTCTTCCTGAGGGGATATGGGCTGTGCCTGTGGCATCAGCACTGGTATCATCAAATCCTAATTGAATTGTACATTTCTTTTTCCAACAGAATTCAAAAGGTAGATTCAAAACTGAACTGACCCTTAATAAATGCAATTAAGCACATAGTTTTTCTATTATTGTTCTCGCTGGTTTTAAGCACTAAGTCTAAGAAGCCCACAGCTTCATAGATGTTGAGGTTTTCAAAATGGACACATCAATAGTCAGGAAGCTGAGGCTATTTTCTTGGTGTTAAAGCTTTTCTTAAATTCAGCAAACTTTAAATCCAGCAATGGGTGCGTTAGCACTAATGCCAGGAGAATGCGAGAATTGTATTTTATCCATACTTATTTGTGGTCTAGAGAAATATGGAAAACTGAAAGTTCAAAAATATTTCAGGTTTTCTACTTGGTTTCTATATAACTTTTTAGAGCTTATAGGAATATGCAAAATGGTGATTAAAAAAAACCAAACCAACCACATGCACAACAACTTTAATGTGTTTTTCCAACAAGCAGCATCACCTCATATCACAGAGAGGAAAGACATCCCGTGTGAAACACGGCTGGGTTCAGCAAAACCAGCTGGGGATGCACCTGTAATATCCCTGGAAGGAATAAATGAATGGGGGGATGTCTCTTCTGGAGCTCATCATTATAACAAGTCTATGCTGTTACAAATATGTTAACATCCTAACCCCAGGATCCAGTGCATTGGGGACTGTCCCCCAAAATTATCCCATTTGCCTCTTCCAGTTCCTTCTCATTTCCAAATACTCTCACAGTCTAGGCAGCCGTGGTTATTAGTTCTGTTTTCTAACACAAGTTCCTCTTTGGTTATTTGACATAGTTTATGTGTGATACTCTAGGAATTGTTCATGGCTTGATGTTTCCAAGTGAAAGAAGCTCTTTATCTGTCTATGAGTGAGATGTATAGCACTGCTTTTTTTCTCAGGCAAGGTCTGAGGACCCATTGGGGTAAGCAACTAAAACTGGTAAAGTATGAGAGAGCTCCAGAGAGCCTTTTAAAAGGCTTTAGAAGGCCATAGACTACCCATAGGCTATGTCTCTGTACTAGAAAGTAGAACAGGACCAGGGCACTGGTCTGCAATCACGTGTCTTGTTTAATTGTTACAATGCTCCATGGCACAGATTTGGTCCATGCCAGCTAGCAATATTGCTGGAAACAAAAAGGATTGGATGCCTCAGACCTTTCCTAATGGGTGGTTCAGATATCACCATCATGTCTGGAGGCAAAAGGGAACAGTTTAGATTTGTGTACGTGTGCCAGGCCATGCTGCATTGCTTCAGGTTATGGAAAAGTGTCTAGTCTGTTTTATTTACTACTAGAGATGTAGCCTTAGAGTTTTATTCTTAGTGCTGCCACTGATTTTACAGAATAGCATCACTGTGGGGCTCTGCACATCTGCACATCTGTCATGCTGTTCCTAGGCTGCTGGCAACTTTTAATGCAAAATATCCAGTCACAGCAATTCCTGTGGTGTGGACTTAGCCTGCTGGTAATCTTCAAAAAAGTAATTTTTTAAAAAACTTTTTTGCATTATTTTCTTTATTTTAAACCTCCTTGTAACTGTAAATTCCTTGGTAGCAGTCTGCTGTAATTCAGTCAGGCTGGTGAGGAGACTCCCCACGTAGGAACAGCAAGTCTGCAGACAACAGTGCTGCCTCCACCATTTGCTGCAGACAGACCTGCCAGGAGTCAGTTGGTTTGTCCTTGTTCGGTGCTTTACCAAAAATCAGGGAAACCTGTTAAAGAGTTTCTATTAGTAAAACAGTGGCAAAACATTGTTAACTACTCACTTATCTAGTAGTGAAGAAAAAATACCTCTGCTAACTAAGGTGCTGCAGAGAGAAGGGTGCTCACATCAGAGGCTCCCTGGGTTACAATGTGGAGATTTCAGGTTTGTGAAACGTGTCTCTTTTAACATCCAGCATTATTTTCCCGTCACGACCTTAAAGGTCCCCCTTAAGGGGAGGGTTTTAAAAATGGTTGTACCAATGTTATTGTGAATAATGTTTTATTTTATGTCTCAGGAGAAGCAAAGATGGTGGATTTTTGAAACATACAAGCAGGGCATGAATCACTTAACCCCCACTGCCTGGTGGTTTACTCCCTGGGAGAGAGATGTGTGAGTAGCACTGTGGCAGAGCATTCTCCACCTCCTGCAATGCTCCTGCATTCAGGGCTGCCGGTCACATGGCTGTGTCCCTTGTTGGAGTCCTCAGCAATGATAAAAGAGGTTTCAGAGGGAGGTTTTCAGCCTTGCCTGGCCATGCTCCTTGGCACACATCCCTTCCTCCTGGGGAAGGGCAGCCAACTGGATCCCCAACAAAGGCACCACTTCCAAAGTGGTTTATAGGAGTGCCAAAGAGAAGGAGAGTTTTTAGCAGACGTGCTGGGAGAGACTGAAGAAAACAAACAGAATTTCTGTACCCCTTCTTTTCTTGTTGTAACTGCTTGCAGGTATGCAGGGACAGAACGAAGGGACCTGGAAGGGTCAGGGACAGACATGCATGAAAGCAGTGGTGGAGGACCTGACCAAAGGCATATCTAGCCCAGGTTTTGTGTGTCAGTGAGCTGAACAAGGCCATTACAGAATGAGTAGATGCTGCAGAAAAATGGAAAATTACGAGAGGGGAAATAGTTGCAAGATGTCAACAAGATGTCCTGAGGTGGTAGTGAGAGGTCTCAGTGCAAGTGCTTGCTCCCACAGGCAGAGACAGAAGCTGACATGTTGTGGGAGGACCAGAATGGGGGGGACCCCAAAATGGATCTGCTTAGGCCAGGAGAGAGTCCTGCTGCGGCAGGAAGCAAATGAACTGGAAGTACTCCTCTGGAAAGAAGCAGATGAGAGGTTCATAAGGTCACAAACAATGGACTGGACGTGGGGCTCTGTCAGATGCTGAGCATGCCCAAGACCAACATAAAGAAAGGCTCGTGGGGCGGGATGAGGACAGGGACAGATCACTCACCAGTAACCATCAGAGGCAAAACAGCAGCTTTGGTGTACACCTGGCACCCAGACAGGTTCAATCCACCACAGAAATACAAATGCTCTTGTGATTGAAAGAAACTTTGCACCACAAATAAAAGACCTGATGTGCAGGAAAAAAAAAAAAATTCTACCTGATATTTTTTGGTGTTTGTTTGTAATGGCATAATGACCATCTGCTTCCCAGAAGTTGTTGAAAGTTTTCTGTGGATGTGTTTTTATTGCTAAGAATGTCAATAGGTTATCTTTCCTGTTATCATGGCATTGGACTCTAGTATCTGTTACTACTGCAAACTGATTGGTTCCTAATAATAGAAAATAGGTCACAAATGAATGTCCTAATTTTCTTCTGAACTGGGGACCAAAAAAGTGGAGCAGATTTAAAAATACTCATGAGGTTTATATCCTACAGGGAAAGATGGTGATGATCATTTTTTGGGCCAAAGCTGCCTTAAAATGTTTGTGAGCATGTGAAATTTTTCACTGCTACTTATAAATGGCTAAAAATCTGTTTTCCCTTGTTTAAAATAAGGAAATAAAGAGGTTTTGATTAACTATTAGAAAAAGGTTTTTCACCCAGAGGGTGGTTGAGCATTGGAACAGGCTCCCCCAGGAAGTGCTCACAGCACCAAATGTAACAGAGTTCAAGAAGTGTTTGAACAATGCTCTCAGGCACAGGGTGTGACTCTTGGGGTGTCCTGTGCAGGGCCAGGAATTGGACTTCAATGATCCATGTGGGTCCCTTCCAAGGCACTATGTTCTATGATTCTGTGGTTCAAAAAGTGGTTCAACTTTTAGGCTGGTTTTATAGCTGTAGTCACCAGTCTGTGCACAAGGTTTTGCTTGTTTCTCAGACATCAGGACTGAAATGTCACACAGCAAAGTAGCAGCCTCTGAAGCCCAGTCAAATTGAAGTTTAGTTTAGTACATGAAGTTTAGTACATGAAGAAACACTAAATTGTTTGAGACTTTACTATTCCTCATTACTGACTGGATTGATATGAAATAGCAGCCCACTGCTTACCAAGGTTTTGTTGAACATTGTCATGTTTTTTTAATAAAGTGGAAATCTGCTCTTTAGAAAATCAATAATGGTAATTGTAAGGAGGAAAAAGAGTATTTACAAGAGCACGTAGTAACCAAACAAGGGGGAATAGCATCAGAGTGAAAGAGGGCAGGTTTAGATTAGATATTAGGGGAAAAATCTTTACTGTGAGGGCAGTGAGGCACTGGAACAGGTTGCTCAGAGAAGCTGTGAATGCCCCATCTGTCTAAGTGCTCGAGGCCAGGTTGAATGGAGCTCTGAGCAAGGTGGTCTAGTGAAAGGTGTCCCTGCCCACAATAGGGGGGTTGGAATTGGATGATCTTCAAGGTCCCTTCCAACCCAGGCCATTCTATGTTTCTATGATAAGTGGCCACCCAGAATTTCAGGCTCTCCTTCTCCTGTGCTGATGCAGAGGCAAGGAAAGCAACAGACAACATGCAGCAGCAGAAGCCCAGTCAAGGTATTTGTATATGGAGAAGTAGCACTGTTCAGTAAAACAAATGTTTGTTTCCACCTTCCTTTAAAATCACGGAGCAGGGACAACACTGCTGTTCCTCTCAGTGCCTGCAGGCACAGGGTACAGTGGAGAAGTCTGTGAAGAGCCAGGAGGCTGCTGGGGTGCAGTTCTGTGTTGAAGTTCAGTGTGAGGACCTTGCTGCTTTAGTACAATCACTTTAAAAAGGAATCCTGGATGAATGGTGTCCTTTTCATAAGCCACTTTTTCTTCCCATATTTCACAGGCACGTTTTTCAGCCATTTGTGTTAGTCTGAAGCTGTTTCCTTGCTCTTTGGTTTCCCTCCAAGTATGATTTCTGAAAGCTCCTCACTAGCTCCCATTTGCAGGCTGTGAAATGCACTGCAGGTAGTGGGGAAAACAGGAAGTTTCAACGTAATTCCCAGAGGTGATGTGTGGGATTGAAACTAAAAACTGCTTTATGTTTGTTTTGGCCGACGTAGCTTGAACCTTGTGCTGTGGAAATATTAATGTGCAGCAAACATTCCAGTGTGTATGCCCCCATGAACCTGCTGACTTCTTGTTACTGTATTTAAAGAGATGCTGTAGAAAATAACACCTAGTTTATCCAGTGAACTTTAACAGCACTGCATCTGTTCAGATGACGCAGTTTCTAAGAATATGCTTTTTTTAGAGCTCCTGTTACTTATCTGATCACTCCATGGGCCAGGATATAGCATCCTTCATGCAAATACAGTTTCCTATGTTCCCTGCTACTCATTTATCTGACAGGAGCAAAAGGAAGAGTAACAACTCTATGAATTTGCCTTCTTCAGCACACTGAAGGTTTTTCTCCATGGAGTCCTTCCTGGAGTTACTTCCTTCAGTACAGCACAGGCTGCACTCCAGCGTGGTGGAATTTTGTATATGTCTTTTCATCCATTTTGGGCCTCTCTTTGCAAATGCTTTTGTCTGCCTCACCTTCTCTTGACCTATACTCTAATTTCTGGCTTTGGTTTTAAACCAGAAAAAAGGAGTCAGTATCATGCTTGTGTTCACTGCTCAGCACTGTGGCCAGCATGAGGAAAACAAGATTGGAAAAATAAAAGGCCTTCAGCCAGCATCAAAGGCAAAACTCACTCTGATCCGTAATGAAATAATCTCTAGAAGTTCCCTCCATCCCCAGAATTAGAGTCTGGATTGTGTTCTGAAGCATGAGGAGACAGAGGTATAATCCTAAAGTTATTCTGATACTGCTGTGATTTAGGGTCTGCCTAGAACTGCACAGTGCATGTCAGCAGTTTGCTCCCATTGGAGAGCAGTAGTGTCTTGTGCCTGTCCAATGGAATTTCTGTGGCTAAAACCTCATACTGGATTTTTAACTTTTTTTCAGCAATGACCACGTGAAACTGTACCCATTACATATAATAACTAGCACTCATTCTGCTACCCTCTCAAGCATTTAGAGCTGGAAGCTGAACTAGAACTTGGCAGCCCAGTTAGGAATGGCGGCAATGGAGGAATGTATTTTCATCCTCCCTGTTCAAGAAACAACTGGATATGGCACTTAGTGCTATGGTTTGGTTGGTATGGTGGTGTTCCATCAAAGCTTGGAGCCGATGATCTTGGAAGTATTTTCCAATCTTAATGATTCTGTGATTCATATTTTTTTCCCTCAGCTCTATACTAATGCCCTGGGAAGGTGTGGGAGATAATTGATTTTTGGTAGGGGGTGGCTAGAAACTGGGGGAGGAGGGTGTTCTTTCATCTTCACTGTACGCTGCACAGTTATAAATAGTAATTTGTATGAACAGTTCAAACTAAAAAAAGAAATGCCCTACCACTGCCTACCTTAAGGTTTTTACCTGCTAATTGAAATTTACCTTCCACTTAACTGCCTTTCAAAGTCATTAGCATTGTTCAGCTGGGGAAATAGCTAAATTGTAACTGAGACTGTTAGACATAAGAGACAAGCATAAAAAGCAATCAAGCTCTTTTCAGCAATTGAATATCCCGGGCTTGCAGCACAGTTTAAATATGTGCTGAGGTATCCAATGCTGGCTGATGAAAATGTCTAATATTACACTGATTCCTGAGGTAAAGGGCAGAAAGACTTACTATGTTCTGTGTAAACAAGCAGGATACTATCAAAAGGTGAATAAGCAGGACTGTGACAAAATATATTTTTATTGTAGTTAATGTAGGCATGCCCAAGCCATCTTAAAACTAACAGCTTGACAACTTAATGAGCTCCTCAGGTAGATGTTGCAGCACACATTGGTTTCTGCATTTCCACAGCTGTCCTGCTAACAGCATGAAAATTTATCTATCTTAAAACCAGCTCTATCACGGCCATGGGAGTCAAACTTGGAATACACAGTGCTGGTTTCCCCAGACAACTAAAATGACCCCCTAAACCTTCAAAACTAGTTTAGATGTCAGGACAGAAAGAGATTCTAGTCCATACACACTTTTGTGGGCGCTCTTCCTGCTCCCACCAAAAGTGGGAGCTCCATACCAGATTGACTAAACCTTCCCTTCTTAGCATTGCTATGTATTTTAAAGAAGGAAAGTCCCTATGATGTGCCTTGCCAAAGTCACAGAACATCACAGCCTCTTCTAGACTGGCAGGACACAATGCTGGTATGGCCCATCCTTTATTCCTATCACAACCCTAGACCTGGTTCAGAGAGCTGTTGTCAGTCACTCAGGACAGTGAGACCCAACTTCCTTCGTGTGGACGCTAAGAGAATCCAGTCTGAGGGCAGCCCGGGCTGCAGCATTTCTGAGTGTCTCCAGTGCCACTCTCTCTGCTCTTCCAGCTCAGGGAGTGTAGTGTTGGAGCATGTGTCATTTCTAAAAGTCATAAAATACTTGTTCGTGGATGTGCAGGTAGCACATTCCTAGCTTCTGATAAGGATACCTACTTTTCAACTTTCTACCAGGAAATCCCCTAAACTGCTGCAGAGACTGTAGTTTGAGGACTTCAGTTTGCTTACAAAAAGATGAGAGTGGGGGCTGGTGGTGTAGAAGTTACTATTTTTGCTCCAAGACAGGAAACCAAGCTGTCCTTCAGTCTGATTCCATCCTGCTGACCTTGCTGCTGTCCTCACCTTATTGCAGGCTTGTCTGAGTAACCTCGATTCTTGTCCTGGTTGGAGATATCCTCGCAGTTCTGTCCCCAGTTACAACTCAGGTCATAACCACAGGGGAAACCACAGTGGAGACTGCAGACAGCTGCTGGTCTGTTACATACAGGCCCATCTAGCCATGCTCCAAGACCATGAGCCAGTGCTTCTGCCTCAGCTTCCCCCAGTGAATGTGAACAGCAGAATTTATTTGCATCACTAGCATATGGCTTCTTGTGGTGGCTTGAGTCCCCTCATCTCCTTTCTTTCCTTTCTGTTCATATTCTCCCTTCATTTGTTCATCCTTTTCTACTTGTTTCAGGTAAGCCAGCACCATAATGGTCTACATAAAAGAATTTTCACATTGCAAGCTCCCCAAATGTGACAGCTGTTAGTGATACATCCTCCTAAAAATCCATTCTTAAATCCATATACCCTTAGACATTCAACTGAGTGCTGGAAAGTTTTGCTTCAACAAGTATGTTTCAGTTCATGTATGTTTCCCAGAACATCTGGGAGTTCTCTAAATGTATGGGATTTTAAAACACTGAGCTCAGTTTTGTGCATTTTACCTGTAGATCTTGAACTATTACAGCATCTTTTCTCTCCTCCAACCCTTTCCTCCTATGCTTAGGAATGAGAACCAAGGGCGAACTGCTTGGCTGATGAGTTATGGGAGAGAATGAAAGAGCAGAATGGGAGTAATTTTGAGGGGTTCAGATGACCTACATGCATGTGCCTTGAATAATCTGGGTTCATGGATGCTTCCAATGTACCCCTTCTTGCTCTGTCCCACTAAAATGAACAAAACGCAGCTTCATAATATAATTACCAATATGTGATTGAGTAATTAAAGGAGTAAAGCTGCAATATACTTTGCATCATTTGCATCTTTACGTGCGAGGAATAAAGTCTAATTATACAACCTCATTTATAAAACCTGCTCATCCCTACATAGGAAAAAAAGCAAACAAACCACTTTTTATTTCTGTGGATTTCAATAAATAATACTTGGAAAGGAATTTTAAAACTGTACACCAAATTCAGCTGCCATGTAAATATGCATTACTTCTTCCAAAGCACCAGAGCATGGATTTACCTAAGTAAATCCTGTCCCTATATGGCTGAATTTGGCCAGAGACTTCTGCAGCATCTCTCAGGTCATTAGTTCAGGTTATGGAGAGGCTTTGGAGATCACACCAGTGAAGTGTGAGCAGCAGCAACCAACTCCGTGCTCCAGTTTTACACAGTCACATAAAGCAGCAGGGGAAGCAAAGATGACAAATCACACTTGCTGTCACTTCAGTGAAAAGATTAGTATTAATGGATTAGGAATCCAATTAGCCACTCCTCTTCTTTTAGCAAAAGCTGGCATGTCAAAGGTTGCTTTCTCTCAAGAGAATAGTGGGGTGCAGATGGCTGAAAATCCTGACATGCTTTGATGCAAAATAAAATTTTGGCCCCATCATTTTGTTTCCAACTTTGGACCTCCTGAGGAAAGCAACCCTGTCACTGGCTGGCTGGGCTCCTCCACACAGCCACTTCCATCTGTAGCCATCTTTCCATGCTAATCGAACAGATTTCTTATCCAGATTGGTATCTGTTTGCCAGACAGTGTTACAGGGCTGTCAACAAATGGACTGCAAATCAGCTTTATATTTGTTTAAATGAAGTTTCTTCTCTTGTCTTTCACACATCTTCAGTGAAGCTCAAGGTCAGCAGTTAGAGGGTTTTTAAAAAGAAAAAAGATGTGTTTCTTTTCCACTTTCTGTCTGCTTGTAGAAATTTATCATTTTAATTTTTTTCAGAAGCAATTTAATGCTGGACTACTTTCAGTATTGTATCTGTTACATAGCAGGATTTCCTATTCATCTTTTGAGAATTCCCTTGTACCCTTTAATGAGGAATTCAGAAGGCTTTGTATTTTGTTATGTGCTAGACCAAAAATGACCAGAAAGTTTGCAGAATTCCTAGATATTAATCTGGCCTCTGTGCGGCTTTGCAGTGGTTGCAGAGGGGTTTGTCAGAGAAAATTAGTGCTTTAGTCTGTCACACAGAGTGCCTCTGGCATCTTGGCACTCGAGAAGACAATGGACATTTCTTCCCCATTGTAGATCATGTCCCATTCCACAAAATGCCCAGTTCATTGCAGATTTTTCTCCAGGTCTTAAGGGTGACCAGCAGTGATAGTTGATTGGTGGTGGGAGGGAAGAAAGTTGCTTTCTCCTTCCTTCTTTTTTTTCCTCTTACTTATATTGCCCATATACTACTGAAGTCTTTGCAGAGTATCTACCTGGATTTATCAGCTGTTGTCAAAGCACTTTGAGTCACGGCTTGTGTGACATTACTGACATAGTGGGGTATAGGAAGGAATCTAGAGAAATCTAGATGGGTCCTTTTTAATCCCTCTGCAGAGAACGAAATTTGTGGAGGCATTCTCTAGGAGTTCAGAAGGGAATTAGCAGGCGTATCACAAAAGCACTTCATAGGCAAACAACCATCCCAAACTTGCCATGGAAGACCACTAAGTGTTTACTGTTACTTTAACCTCAGAGCCAGGTATGAAACAGGGTCTCTAGCACGGTCCTTGATGGCTGCCAGCTGATACCAGGCTCACCAAGAAGATCAGCTTTCAGACTGTCTGACTGATTGTTTTTGCATACAGTTGATGAAAGGCACTGTCAGAGGGTGCAGTTCTTGGGAGCAGTTACAATGCCTTATTCTCTTTCCATTTTCTCAGTGTCTGAAGAAGATAAAACACTGGAAACTGAATCTCCTGAATCTGATCTTTATTCAACTGTACTATAATGAGGTGTTTAAGAATTACTTAAGTCTGACCAGTCTGTTTCATACACCTGATATTAAATACTGACACTGACTTTTGTGGAACCAGATGCAGACTGCTGTTGGTCTCCCTCAAAATACAATAATCTAATGCGATTAAAAAGAGAGCTATGATTTTAATTAAAATGGGATCAATTTTCTAAATAACAGGAATCCATGTACTCCACAAAGTTCTATGACCATGGAAGTGCTACGGAGCAGAATGGATCCACACAAGCTGTGCTGCCTAAAGCTTCTTAGGCCCCAGTTATCACCATCCAGAGCCCTAACAATGCCTTTTTCCTGATGGTCATGACCAAAGACCATCAGATTTGTAAAACTGGTAGAAAAATAAATCTTTAGTTGATGGCTGGGGTTAAATCATGACAGCAGTGAATGGAAACATGGAAACAGGCCCTCCCAGGTAGTTAAAACCAAAAAGCAATAAACAAAATAATTTAGGATGAAAGATAATATTTTACATACTTTTTATTTTCTTGTTTTGGTTAAATAACCTATGCTGTAAATTGAACAATTCTGTATTGAACAGCCAGTATATCCTTCTTATGGTCTCTAAAATTGATATCATAATATATTCTTATAATTATTATTCACTATCTGTTAGCTTGTTACACTGCGTTTGGACAACCCAAGAATTAATAATGTCTATTTAAAACCTAATTTAATTTTCAGTGATTAAAAAATAATTAACACCAGATCAGGCAATCTGCACATCACATTTCTTGCCATCACTTTCGTTTTCTTGGAACTGAGAAAAATAACAGCTTTTAAAATCACATAAAACAAATGTTGCTTTGGTCTTTCCAGGCTGTTCACGGAAAATCCCGCTATCTTCATGTTTGTAATTAGTTACAATAGTTTCAGTGAAATCCCTCACTTCATATTTAACTGGAAATGGAACACAGAGCAGTAGGAGGAAGTAGGAAGGAGGCTGTTGGGAATCTTTGCCGGGTCTGGCACAGCCAGGTATTCCCACCAGCTGTGCTGCACTGCTGCCATCCCATGCTCTGCAGTGGGGTCATCAGCTCCTCCTGGGCAGAGCCCAGCTGCTTGAAGACATGGACACACAAGTTCAGTACTGATATTTTTGCCCTTCTTTACGAGCAGAGGATTTGGTTTCTGGTTTATCTTTTTCATTCCTTTCTTGTCTGGCTCCAGTGTTTCCTACTTTCAAATATGGGTGTTATGATGATCACTTTTCTTAGATGTATGCCTCCTTCCTGCCTTGTTTTCTCTTTTTTCCTCTCTCTCTTCCTTTCTGTTTTTCTGTTTGGGCTATGTGTGATTGCAACCAAGTTTCTGCTTACAATGATTAGGTTAAACCACTCCACTGCCCCACACATCAGCCCAATTTACTGCAAAAGCTAAATTCTGATTTGAAGCATGTCTTTGATTGCAGCAAGTTTAATGTGATTCTCATCTGTATGAGAGGAGACACCTGTGGCTGTCTCAGCAGCCTCCCACCCTGAAATCCCTGGGACAGCAGACAGTGTCCTACAGAGCCCTTTCGCACCAGACAGTAACAACATAGACCTTGAAAACAGAACTGGGTGATTGCTACCAGAGCCTCCAGAGAGAATTATCTTTTCATTTTGTGCCATAGAAATGTAACTCTTTTTGGTAGCACAGAGTTGGTTCATTTTAAGCAGCTGTTAGATTTTCTAAAGGAGTCAGCACTAATAACTGCTCTGCAAGCAAATACCTTTGGTAATAAATCTTTCTATTCATGTGCTCTAGAAAACAGAGAAGGAAAGGGACCAGCAGACCTGATTCCTGTCACAGTTGTTTTTATCACTGCCCTGCTAAATAATCTCTGGTAAGTTGTTTCACAGTCCTTTTCTGATCAAATTTTTGTCAGTGTAGAATAAGAATTCCCAAATGGCACAGTTTTACTTATAATACTGCTAGTAAAATTGTTTACAGAGAAGGTCCTCAGACTCAGGGGATTCATTAAGCAATAAATGTGGCTTTCACAGCTGTTAGGTACGGGCTTTTTGTCATCTGGCCATTAAACCAGATGATGAAAGGAGTTCACCAATGTGGGATTCTCTTTAGAAGTAACTTACATCTCAGTTTGATGGTCTTCCTTGGCCATACATAGAAATAATGGCCGTTCATTATAAACAAATGTTTGGAAAGTCAAGTGAATATATTTGATGTGGTTTAACCCCAGTCAGCAACTAAGCCCCACAAATCTCCAGTGGGATGGGAGAGAGAATCAGAGGAGTAAAAAGTGAGAACAACTTGTGGGTTGAGATAAAGTTTAATAGATAAAACAAAAGCCGTGCACACACAACCAAAGAAAAACAAGGGATTCATTCACCACTTCCCATGGGCAGGAAGGTGTTCAGACATCCCCAGGAAAGCAGGGCCCCATCATGTGTAGTGGTTACTTGGGAAGACAAACACCATCACTCTGAATGTGTACCCTGCCCCTTCTTTCTTCTTTCCTTTTTGTTTTTTATATGCTGGCCATGATGCCATGGAATAACCCTTTGGTCATTTGGGGTGAGCTGTCCCAGCTGTGTCCCCTCCCCGCTGCTTGTCCACCCCCAGCCCCCTCACTGGTGGAGGGAAAGCAGAAAGGTCTTTATTCTGTGTAAGCCCAGCTCAGCAATAACAAAAACATTCCTCTATCATCAACACTGATTCCAGCACAAATCCAAAACACAGCCTCATGCTAGCTACTATGAAGGAAACTAACTCTACCCCAGCCAAAACCATCTCATTCTCCATCCCTTATTCCATACCATTTACGTCATGGTCAGATCCCACATTATCCAATACATCATCATTAACCACCACGCCCCTTCATATCCTTTGGTATAGTAAATAGGTATCATTCCTTTAGTTTATGGATGACCCTTGAAAAATATCCATAAAATGTCCACAAATGTCCACTGAGTTCATTTAGTCCATGGCTTTGGGCTCCCTTGGCTATGGTGACCACTCAGGATGGGGGAGGTGTTGTGGCTTTGTTGTGTGGAGTCACTGGGCACCAAAGTCAGCTTGGGTTGGGTCACTGCTGCACTTAAACTGCTTTTTGTAAGGCTTCTCCTCCATTGGTTCAGGTGGATTTCGATACAGTAATTCCTATAACAACAGTTTAAAGGTATATCCATTCCTGGTCCCCTTGGACCACATTATAGGGCTTAACATTGCAGTGAACACTGACTAGAAAACCACAAAAGTAAATGTCCAGTCGTTAAAAGCAGTTAATTTTCCTGTCTTTCTTGGTATCTATAATTAGTCTCTGAGGACTTTATTGCCCTCAGGCAGAGTGCCTGTCTCTAGCAGTAGCACACAGAATCACAGAACCATTTAGGTTGGAAAGGACCTTTAAGATCATCAAGTCCAACCATTAGCTGAGTCTGACTGACTCCAACATGCACATTTCTTACTGTTCCCACATCCTGTACTTTCTAGTTTCTTTTCATGGCCCATTGCTTAGCAATTGATTTTACTTCACACAGTGAATTCTCCATAAATAAAAGGCTGGCAATAACACTTTAACAGAAACACTCAGTTATTGTGATTCTCTATTTATTCACTCAATCAATAACTTACAGTTGGTAAAAACATCCATTGACTCTGAGACAGGAAGTTCCTGCACTCCCAACCTGAACCGTTTCCCAGCAGCTGCAAGAAGACCCTACAGCCAAGTGTTAGCAGTGGGAGTTACCAGTGGGTGTCACAGCACCCTGTGTTTCCTTCTTTCTGAATTACTTCTGCCTTGAAATATCAACTGGCAGGCCCAAAGTGAACTGCCCTGGATAGGTGTTCCTGTATTCATTTCTATTGATACCAGAGAAATCATGATTTCAAAAGTCAGTGTTTTACTTAGGAAAAACTACCACAGTAAACAGCACTGGCATAGCATGTATTGGGGTGTTGGCAGAGAGAAGCTGCTTCAGGCTGCAGCAAGACTGCTTTTTAAGTGAATTGCTTCACCTCTGCCACTGCAGGATCATGCACAGCAATTTATGCCATCATTTTGTGTTGGTTATTAGTACTAAAACCTTTTGTTACTTTAATAACTTTGACTTAATTTGAAGCATATGCCGTGAGTTTGACATGCAAAGTGTATCTTTAAAAAAACAGAAATTACTGTCACTGGGTGTTAGTGGATGAGAGAGGCAAGCTATTGATGCCAAAATGCCACAGATCTGTGCTTTAAATCCCTGGTGTGATCACTTATTAACATTTGAAGTACCTCACTCGGTTTTGAAGCAATATTGTCCGATGCTAAGAATCTCAGGGAACAATGATAAAGAGAATGTGACTGAAAAATTGGATGAAAGAGAACAAGAGGAACATCAGAATAGTTTATAAGCATATGACTTTGAGGAGGAAATTTTGTCTGAAAATGTTAACTGACAAAAAGGTATCTGAAGCCCTGATTCTGCAAAAGCCATGTAGTCCTTCAATAGAGAAGAGAAATATAGATTATACCTGGATTTAGAAATACAAAATGTATTTTTTAATGTTTGAAATAAGTTGTAGTGTTGAGATTCTCTATGCCCGTAAATATTTTTGCTACGTTTCCTCATAGAACTAAGTACTGACAAAAGTAGCGGGTTGAGAGAAAGAGTGGGTTTAATTGGAGTATAAGCTTTTCATATTAAATTCACATTTCACAATAAATTCTGCATTTCCTAGAAAGAAGCTTTTATATATATGGTAATAGATCTTACATATATTTTCTTTGGATGTCCTACACCATAAAAAAATTCCAGCACCTAAATATGTCTTATAGGTAACAGTTTGTCATCAGCCAAAGTGGCTATGCATGTTGAAATGAATTTGATGTCCATGTCTGATGTTACTGCATCAATTCAATACCATTTCATAAGTCCTTAAGGAAATCCATATGTAAAAACCTCACATATATGAATAAAAGAGTGCTATTTAATATACATGTCTTCTCTGAATCCTTACTCTACAATTTTAGGTTCTGTGTTTGCCTCCCACTAAAAGGGAGTTTATCCTACTGAATCAAATATTATAGGAAGAAACACAACCATGGGCTGCCAAAACAATTTGGTACCTGAATTTTCAATGAGTTTTCACAAATTGCCCATAACAACCAAATATGCTTTCAAGTGAAGTTATAATCGAAAGAAACCTGGGGAATACTGTGACTTGCACTGGTTTCTGTAAATTGCAAGTGAAAAGGACCAAATTAACAATTTTATAATCACAGACAATGTGGAATAGGATCAATGGTTCCCTCTCTCTAGTGTGGTCCCCACAGGTCTCAAGAAATTCAGAAAAGCACAGAAACTAACGTTGCCAGTGAGAACAATGCAATTAATGGCAAGTCTGCAAAGAGCAGAACCACAGAAGTGTGGCCCTTCTTGATACCTTTCTGTATAAAACATGTTTTAAATCAATGGAATTTGAACTTGTGCTTAGATTGAAAAAGGTCAAGATAAACAGATATGGAACCAGCAAAGTGAAATAACAGAAATATAACAATCTGACATTCCACATTTTGTGTTCTTCCTGAGGTCAGCAAAAGAAGTGGGATTTATTTTCTTTGTATTGTACACATTTTTGCATCACAATGTCAGTGTGGCTGCATTTCTAAAAGTCACTGTAATTTTTTAACCATTCCTTTACAATGGTCTAAATTATTCTAGCAAGACAAGACTTTCAGTTTTTCTTTCTTTCTTTTCTTTTTTTTTTTTTTTTCTGTAAGATGCACTATGGGGATTCCTGCTGAATGAGTGATTATTTCCAGCTGTGTTAATAAATTTTCTGAAAAGATGACAGGGAATTGTTTGGATGTTGTCTTTTAACTGTCCAAAAATCAATTTTGAATTTGTAAAGGAGTTGTCTTTTATTGATTGCAAAGAACTAGCAATTATTCCATGGGAAACAAATCTTCATGAGGAATGGAAGAGGAGCAGCCCTGAAACATTTCTGTGAATCATACCTTCTTCAGAAGTTTTTCCTCAAGAAGGGCACTTCAAATGAAAATCCTTCCCTTTTTAAAAAAGTGCCAGACCTGATGCCATGTTTGGTTTGTACTTATCCTTGTCTCCTCCCCCACAGTGAAGCCACATGGTTTGAATTAAAGAAACAAAGTACAAAGCAATAACTGTATATTTAAAATGTTGCATGGGAATGCGCCCATTAATGAGCATAGCTAATGTAAAGAAAGAACTTCACGTAACAAAAAGGCTGAACTCTGAAACAATTCCTTGTCCATTTAAAAAATAAACTTGCATAAACATCTATTTATTATAGATAGTACTATCAGCTCTGGAGAACCAAGAATTTAATATTAATTCCTGTGGTTTGCTTTTATTTCAGGCAGTGTTTATCAAAACAGACTGTTTAGAGTAATTATTTAGTCCACAGATATTTGTGTCTGCATCCAATGAGTCTCCACTTTCAGATGTAAATTACAGACCTGAGGTACAGATCTGGTTTAGCTGATCTGATCATTCTGAGAACAGTTAGAATTTTTTCCAAAGAAAAATTTGTTCCAAAGAATTTGTTCCATTTGTTCGGGTTGTATTTGCAGCAATTTTAACTTGGGCGAGGACAACAAGGTGTCTCATCAAGTGAAAAGAGTTGTCTAAACGCAGCAGAGGGATTCACAGGCAGGTGATGATCTTAACATTACCCAAATACAATCAGTGGTAGCAAGATCAATATTTATCTTAACAATAATTATCTGAACAATTGTCTGGATCCCAAGAGAAAGTGGCAGTGGGTAAACCCCATCAATCCCGTGAGGAGATGTACCTCCTAGCAAGGAAACCTATTTCAGTGTTTCATTTTGCCTCAAGACTATTGCATCAGAAAAACAAAGACTTGAGTATCAGAGTTAAAATTTTATATCTTCAAAACCCCTGCAGTACTTCTGTACAGCACAAAAGGGAGTTTCTCTGTGCCAATTTTCCAGCAGTGAGGTTCCCTCGGGAGTTAAGTGTATGTTTTATGTACAGTCTGTTGCTACGTAGTGCATGTAGCTAAGCTACACTGAGATCTCTATTTTAAGCAAATACCTACTGAACTCAGTGGTAAGGCCAGGTACATTTGGTATTCAGTGAATCTGGTTCAATGTGCAAGATAATTTGCCCTTTAAACAACAGTTCAAACACCTGTGTAGGTTCATTTTCTGTTCATGAGTTTTTGCACTCACCTCTATTATGAATGTTTAAATTAGCTACATAATGTTATGGGAGGTAGTTTTAACCTTTTCATTACAAAATGAGATGGCTTTATGAAGTAATTAGAGAAAGGCAATAAATTTATGACTAGACTACTTGTCTAGATTGGGGGAGGAAAAGAAGACTTGGATTCTTCCATCTACTCTTATGAATCCTTAAAAATCCAAACAAGACATGGGTTTCCCCAAACCCAGGTGAATGCTTACACATCAAGAGCAGGAAGAGACACAGCGTAAATGTGAAAATATTCAATGCAAAGATCAAGACTTCCAACACAAGGAATTAAGAGAACCCCATCCCATGCTGAGGCCAATGTTGGTACCTCTTCTTGCAGCTGTGTTGGCATCTCTTCCCTGTGAACTAAACTGCTTGTAACAGTTCACGTGCCTTTTTCCTTTAGCTGTTGTAGGTTTCATGCAAGGATTAGGTCTCTGAAGTTAAATAGAAAGCCAGTAATTTAAAAGCCAGGATTATTTTGGGAAGCTTGTCCTAGCCTGTTGCAGCTGGATCCTCTTTCCCCTCTCACACCACAGGTCAGTTACATTCCTGCAGTACAGCTAAAATAATTGGTAATCCTTGGCCAGACTGATGGGCTGAGAGAGAGGACAGGACAGCTGGATGAACTTCCACAGAGGAGTCAGCAATGTTAAACTGAAGAAAGAGAACTGATAGCTGTACCTGAAAAAGCTGGGGGACAAGGAGAGAAGGAAGAGAGCAATCACAAGGATTGCATTATACAGTCCATTCTGAAGGGAAGAATATGCAGAGAAAGGGAAACAATCAAAAGGTAAAAAGCCCTTTAATTTTTAAAAAAAATTGTATATTTACTTACTCAAAGTCTTCTCAGTAAGAGGAGGTCACGCAGTCAAACTTTTTAGTCGGGCCCATTGCAACAGGACTGAAAGAGGATAGATTTAGATTACATATAAGGAACAACTATTTTATGGTGAAACACTGGCACAGGTTACTTTGAGAGGTGGTGGATGCACCATCCCTGGAAATATTAAAGGTCAGGCTGGACAAGAGCTCTGAGCAGCCTGGTCTAGTGGAAGATGTCCCTGCTCACTTCAGGGGGTTTGGACTACATGACTTTTAAAGGTACCTTCCAACCAAAACCATTGTGTGATTCTAGGAATAAGAGAGAAGGGAGGAAGCTGGAAAGTGAAGTCACTTGAAAAGGAAAGAGAGGGTTAAGGCAATAAGAAGAACCCAGACAGGAAATGAAAGATGAAACTCAAGGACAAAAGGACCTTTAGTTCTGGATCAATTACAGGGGTGTCTGACTTGTCAGGGGCGAGCCTTTTCACTCCAGTCAGTGAGTAATATCCACCATTCTTCTCAAATCATCTGCTGCAGTTATCTGCTGATAAGATGGTACTAGAGGTGGGGGGGAGACAGGGGGTGAAATGCTACTTTTTGTCTGTGTTTGCAGGTTCTTCAAGAAGTGGTAAAATCACCTAGGATGTCAAATAACCCACACAGCAGGTGTGCTTGGTGCAGGCAGGGGCTCTGCGGAAGTTCAAACCATATTTTTTCCAGACACTGCTGCTCAGACTATGTGCAGATGCAGCAAGGAAAGACTGTCTATCTTTAATGGGAAAAACGCAAAGAAACCAGATGGATATCACCAAAGCTAGGTAAAACTTCTCCTTCCATGCCCTTTGACTTTTGTTGTGCAAGACAGCACTGCTAACTTGCTGGCACAGATGTTTCCTTTTACACATGTGTCTCCAGTGATTTTTACTCTGACATGAAGCTGTGTAAGCAGGACCTCCTGGAGTCTGTCACGGAGCTGACTCAGCTTGCAAACAAACACTTTTCCCTATTCACCAACCCTGCAGAGTCAGATGGAGTTCCTGGAGGAATTCTGCAAGTTTCTTGACTTGTGCCCAGAAACACAGGTTCTGTAGGCTAGATCTGCCCTTCAGCAGTGCTGTACAACTGCTCAGCTCTGTAATTCTGACGCCTTTTCCGACCACAACATCTCTGCAAGATTTTTCAGCTGTTCTTGCAGTTATAACTTAGTTATCAACATTTCATCCACTTGTATGAATAGCTTGTTGCTCTGCTGCTAATCTCTACCTTATCTAACCATTCAGTGGATACTAAACTGATCAACAAAAATGCAGAGCTGAAAGCATAAACCCTGGTGAGGCAAGCCAGTTATCAAAGACACGCCACATGCCTGCAGTTATCTGATGCTATCAGAACTTTTCCATGAGTTCCCAGACTTACATGCATATTTCTGTGAGCTGGATATTAGTAGCAGCTTTCTGCATCTGTCAGATGCTAATTCAGAAACAAAAAAGAGATTGTAGTTCCTGTCTAAAAGGCTGTGGGACACTGGCACAGATTCAGTGAGCTGTCTGCCCTACTAAGAAGTGCTGTTGTAAGAAGGTAGGGGCAGGGTCCTGATTCACTTAGGGACAAAGTTCTGCCTCAACAGAGAATGCAAGGGCATGTGGAGATGTCTTTGGACCTATTCAGCCCGCGAGTGTGCACATCTCTACCACACTGCAGCAAAAGGCAGGGCAAGAGAGGTCCAAGTTCATCCCTGTGTGATGAAGAGGAACTAAAGGTCAGTATTGCCTTTAAAATAGACAGTGAACACCTGTCCAGATAAAAACAGTGTTAAACAGTAGCAGGCCTAGGGTGGTTTTCGTCTGTAGGTCTCGGAGCACTTCAGCAGGTAAGCACTGCAATTCTGAGCACAGAGCTCTGAGTAACAAAGCCTTTTCACAGACATATTTATTGTAGGTCTTTGTTAAAGTCCCTTCTCTCCACATGGCGTCAGTTTAAGATTTACATGCAAAGTACAAGAAGAAGGGGAGGTGGCTGCCTGTTGTTGTTACCAATCCAGTGCTGACTGCCTCTGCACTTTGCAGTGCGTGGTTTGAGCTGCAGTCGTGCAGCTCTCCCGTAATCACCACAAGTTCCTGTCGCACTCATTTGAAAAGACAATGTTCCTGAGGAAGTTATGAAGACGGCAAGTAAGTTGCTGCCCTAATTTCTGCATGTTTGGTTAAGAGTGCTTTCTTAACTATGCTGGTTAGAGCTTATTTACAGTGCTTCTCAAACATTTGGAGGGATGAGGAGTTTGTGCTTCCAGAGAACATACGGGCAAAACTGTGTGTTCTGCAGTCCCCTCAGCAAGTTGCCCAGAAACAGCTGCAGAAGATTCAAGGCAGCTCTTTTTTTACTGGTGCTGAAACTGTGAGGGAAGTAACTTAAACACTGAGTTGCAAGATGCTGCTGCAGTTGGGATGTCAGATAAGAAAATGTAACTTTTAGTAAGCCTGCTGTATGACTGTAAGTGTTTCTTAAAGGCAGTAACTGAAAAAGCAATTTCACGTGTCCAAGCCAGCACTATTTTTTTAAAGGGCTGATTTATTTATGCCTTCACATGGACTCTCCCAACAGTTGTGAAGCATGTGCTAGAGAGCTCCCTCGCAGTTCACAAAACAGAGTTCTCAATAGGAAGGATGTCTGTACCTTTTTGCTGACAGCCACGGCTTCCTGCCTTTGTTTGGGGAGATGCAGTGGAGAGAAGCAGCAAGTTTTCTGTCTGTCTCACGAGCAGATAACCTGCACAACTTGCAGCAGGATTCAGGGGACCGGTTTAACTTTGCCTGCCCTCTCTGTCACAGCAGCAGCTGCCTTGCTGGTTACAGCTCCCATGTGTACAGAGGGCTGGATACAGCTCTGAAGTAAGGGGATTATCCAGAGAGAATATTAGGTGCTATCCTTTTTTTCTGGGCACACAGGAAATGTTGTGGGAAAAGCTGAGTTGCTAGGCAGTTGTTTTGCTGGTAATGCAGGAACTAAGCCAACGCAGAGCAAGCCACAGAGGGGCTGTTCTTTTCTGGCCGCAGAAGAGCAGAGCCTCAGCGTGTTCTTTGCACTCCGAGTTTTCCTCTGTGTCTGAATGTCTGGAAGCCCTTGGTGCCATGTACCACCGCTTTTAAAACTGATAAATCAATTGTGGCACTCTTCTTTCCACTCACCCAAAAAGTTTTAACTTCTTTAACATGTCTCTGATCAACTTTTAAGTTCCAGTTTACTCAAGCAAATCTTCTGTTGTTACTTCTAGAAAAAGTGAGATTTTGAAAAGGAAAGAAAGCCATTAACTTGAAAAGTGGCAAGTGCAAAAAAATTATTATGATTTAGTCTGTGAAATGAATAATAGAGAAAATAAATTCTTTAGCTGCATGCTCATCAGTGATATGTTGGGGGTTTTTTGCAGCATCACTTACAGGATTCATTCTGCTTAAGGTAAAGTAAAGTAAAAGACTCCCCTATACACTTACACTAATTTAAATCATGAAGTGACGTGTGAAGGCCCAAGACAGTCCCTGTAGTTTATGTGAAGAATTGCGAAATCCAGAGACTTATAATGGTAGCCTTAGTAATAGGGACTAATTTCCATTTCTGAGACCAAGTAGAGAGAAATGTACAGCCCTTGGGCACCACACGGTATTTCAGAGAACTGTGAGAGTTAGCTACTTCAGCTGCAAAATTAGGAATACAATGCCAGACAGTGGGAAGCCAGAAAGCTGGTCTCCAGGAGAGTCACAGACACTATATGGACACTCTGATGTAAAGAAGAGAGAGGGTATTTTTCAGTGCCACTATTCATCTTGGCTCCCCTGTCTCCTGTGAGTCTCCAAAAAGCTTCGTGTCACAGAAACTACCATGAGATTTGGTGCTCATGGGCATCACCACTGACAGTGCCAGCAGGGTCTCACAGTCAGACAAGTGTGGAGAACAGGATCGTGCACTCTGAGCCACTTTCCTGCTGCCTGGTGGCAAATTTTATTTTAAAGGATTATTGTAGCTTAGCATTGGTGGTGCCAGCCCAAATATCTGTCAGTGCCAAGCCTGGCAGTGGTGTGAATGGTTTGCCATGAATGCTCAGGAGGAGGATGAGTTTCATGCTCTCATTGCTGCTGCCTTTAATGCACAAGCTGTTTGGCGGCCTGAGAAACCAGAGGCTGGGTGTCATCTTTCACCACTACTAAATGCAACTTCCTTCATCTGCTTTGATGTGCCTCAGTCAATATTTCCAAAGCAGTAGCTAAGAGCATTATGGCATCTTTTCAGCTCATGTTTGTTAGTTTCAATTTTTGCTGGCATAGTAGCTGAATATAAAACCTTATTTTCTTCACACAAGAATTCAATTTCTTTCTTACTTCATAAATAAGTCAATGTACGGCATTGTATTACAGAAGCCCTACTAAATAATAAATAATGCATTAGGTCTGCCACATGATTCTGTGCTTGTCTCTTTGCCCGATGCTCCTCTAATTCACAAAAATGGGTTTTGTATCATAGTGCATGTAAGTTAAGATTAGATTCTTTGCTTTCATAAAACTCATGCCTACTCTGAACTAGATGCTTCTGCTAAGAGTTTATACAGAGCAGTATTACACAGAGCAAAAATCTTTATTCATTTTACAAAGTCTCTCTGAAGTTTTAGTTACGTTTCTTAGTTCTTTTTTTTGTTATGAGCTAGTGAGGTTTGGAGTTGGTAAGCCTCCCCGACTGTCACATACTGTCACAAGATTCTATTTTGAAAGAACTTGCAAAGGTGCTAGAGGAGCTCAGAGTTTAGCTGTTCTGTGTCTGTTGTGTGCCTCATCTATGCGAAACCCATTCAGATTATCTGTATGCTTCAGGAGACCAAAGGGCTCTGCTGCAAGGGGTCTAGAGAGCAGTTTGAGAGAAATGTTTGTGTCCCAAGTGCTGTTTGGACTCTCCAGGTGCTGAGAGCTTGCAGGGGTAACTGCAGCCAAAACCAAAACCCAGTAAGTGAATTGTTGTTTCTCTTCAAAAGCTTCTACTACATCATCTATGTGTGCATTATTATGCTCAAGCTAAATAGAAAATTGACCTGAAAAAATCCATCTGGTATTGACAGTATCATGAGTGATTCTTCCCGAAAACTCACTTGCCTCTTGTTTATCTCAGTGACAAAGGTTCCACCAAATCTCCTGTTTCTTCACAGCAGCATAAGCAGTGAAGGGCAATCATGGCATTAGTAGAACATGCCAGAGATACCTATGGTACCAGGCAAAACTGGACTGTGAGAAGATGGTGAGCCACAAGCTTTTGGCACAAGGCCAGAACAAAATGCAGAGGAATGTTTACAGGTCCTTAAAAAGCTCTGCCTTGAATATGCCATGAAGTGGGTAAAGAACCCTTGATAGTAGAAGATATCCTGTCAAGGATATCACTCCTAGGCCTGTGAAAAGGCAGAGGCAGGGAATACTGTGAAGGGGTGTGCACACTATGAGTGGGAAAACCCCAAAAACCTTGCAGAAAGTGCCAGCAAACAGATAAAGTGGAAATGAACCATTTTCCGAGGAACTTTGAAATTGCAGAATTATCTTCAGATTTTTCAAGGTGAGAGAGATATTCAAAGTAATAAGGACTAAGAAGGAAGCACTACATGGCAGACTCTGAGCTGAACATCTTATGATCTCAGGAAAAGACACTCTAAAGACAAGGCAATATTCAAAATATAGAAGTCTACAAGAAGAATGATGATTATGAGGATTGCATTGTAACATTGTAGCAGAGAAAGTTAAATGGGCCATCCAGAAATCAGTGAAAACAAAACGTCCAATGAGTGGATGGCTCTGAGCAAAATGATCCAGAGGAAGAGGAGCTGGTCTGTTCACGAAGTTACATGTGTGATATAATACACAGAAAGAAAAAATATATTCTTAAATAAGGAATGAGGGAAGTCAGTTCTGCTTTTAGTGCCTAAGAAAGGTGAGCTGCTCAGCTGCACAGGTCACCAGAGCTGACTGATCAGTGAAATCAGGTCCTTTTCCAACAGCTGGGAGCTGTTAGGTCTGCCTTAGTAAAGCACTATGGGGATCACAGAGCACTGCTGTGGAATCAGCAGAGGCAGGTGAGGTTGGCTCCCAAAAACTTCTCAGGTGTGGTAAGATCAGGGGTCTTGACAAACAACACAGGCTATGGAATTGGTTCGAGGTGGTAACTGGCAGTAGATAGGGTATCTGTTATCACCCAGCACTTTCCTAGCCTTCCTGGAGAAACTCATTAATGGAGTTATAATGGCAGAAAGGGTCACAACAAGATTTGTTTTATGAACACAGAGAACAGAGGTTTGAAGAGTAAAGGCAGCAGCTTATGCAGACTAGTGAGTTGAAGTGCTGATCAGTGAGTAGAAAGCTTGGCAAAAACAGTGGCAATGGAGAAATGAGAATCACATGGATAGTAACAAGGCAGTGCTGTGGCTGATGTGGATCATCTTTTGTGCAAAGGCAGCTTGACCACAGAGGACAGAAACTGTTTAAGGAAACCGTGAGGGATTGTGCAGTGGAGGTGCTCTTGGCTTATGTAAGGTCTCTACAGAGGGAGAGATTAACAACTTTCAGCCTGTGGTTTACAAGTCCCTGGCAACGCATGGACTCATGGGCACTGGAACAAGGAAATGCTCACAGCACCAGTCTGCCAGAGTTTAAGAAGTGTTTGGACAATGCTCTCAGGCACATGGTGTGACTCTTAGGGCATCTTGTGCAGGGCCAGGAGTTGGATTTGATGATCCTGATGGGTCACTTCCAACTCAGCTTATTCTGTGGTTCTATGATTCTAAGTCTATTGCAAAAGCTGTAAAAAAGCAAGTTTCAGTGTCACTGAACTTAGCATTTGTTAATAGTCTTGAGCAAACAGAGAAGAGGATTAACAAAAAAGGATAAATGGAGTGGCATGTGTTCCAATTTTGTTCCATCTATAAATGACTGGAGCAGATATGTTAAATCTTGCAACTCTCCCTGGACCCTGTAATAAAACTTGCTCCAATAATACAGATCTAGTGTTTGCCTTTAATCAAAAATATTGTTATCAAAGCTTTTAAAGAGAAGATATTTTCCTATGTGCATCATCAGTACCTAACTTGGAGCTGGACTAAACAATATCATCCTCCAAGGCATTTCAGGCATTGGTCTTGCCTCCATCTCCTTCTCAACAGCCTGCCAGGAGGCAGAGGATCTTGTCCAAGAACTATTGCATCTACTGCTGACTCTGATGGAAATACAATAGCATTATCTTTAAAATAGTGCTGAGTTGTGTGGCAGGATGGCAGTTGTTAAAATACTCCTCTGCCTTATTTAATTAACTTGTATCTCTTAGTGTCATCATAGTTTTAATTTTTCCATCTGCTGCCCTTAGATTTATGGGCAACAGCATCCTGTCCCTTCTGAAAGAATTCCATGGAATAGTTTGTGCAGGGATGTCTTGTGAGGAACAAGGACACGGGGCATTGAAATCTTGTTATTCCTCACATAAGCTGAAGTGTCTTCTGAGAGGTTCTTAAAAGCAATAAAATGTCCATAAAGCAGATTGGTAGGAGGAGCCCACAATGGATGAAATGCACGGGGGAGAAAAGGTTGCACAATAAAGCCCTGAGTAAAGTGCTAAGAATTAAGCAGAAGTAGCTACCTTCCTTTTAAGCTTCTCACTTTCATAACTCCCTCTTCAAGCAGAGGTGTAGCTTTGCCCACTTTGTCCATCACTGTCTCCATTCAGAGCTGCTTGCTAGTTGCCTGTGCCATAACGTCCCTTTCAAAAGCTGATGACACATTTCTGCTCTCATTTCCTCCTCTGCACACACACGTTTGTCACACAAACACCCCACGGTCGTCTTCTGGTGAATCCTCCAAGGTAAAAATAATAGGAGCTATCCAGGGGAAGGGGTGAAGTAAATGGCTCCAAGGATTGGAGCCTAAAGTTCCAAACAACAATAAGAATTTTAAAAGTGATGCTATAGGGAAGTAAAGACACTTTAGAAAATGAGAAACTGAGCCTTCATTTCTGACTGTGGTTTTCAAAGCAATAATGGTTTCCTTCCCTCACTCGTCCCAGCACATTAGCATGTATTTCTCCCAAAATAGCAAATTATGATGACTAGAGTATAGAGAGAGAGCCAAAAGATTTACTAATATATATTCTATGCATACCAGTGGTGGTTATGTCATAGAGAAAAAATGCCTGGGATTTTTTTTCCCCAGTTTTTATAGCCATAACCAAGAGAGGTCAGGGCATTTCCTAAAGATTTAGTGACTGTTTGGAGTTAATATCCTTCACCTTACTTATGGACCATCATTTGCTGCCATCCAGCCATTAATCTGCTGGAAACACTCTGCACAACAGTCACCATTTCCTATGGAACAGCAGCACAAATCAGTACAAATGGGGTTTGGAGACCTGCCCTGTACCTAAAATGTACGTCACGAGCAAGAATAAGGGCAGGAAACAAAACCCTCCTGGACACACAACTGGCCTGATTTTTATGGGACACAACCCTGTCCCTGATCTGCTGGACATTCAGGGAAATAGGTTGACCTTTTCTGACTCCCTTTTACACAGTAGGCTCCTCACACACAACCAAATTCCAGCAGGAAACCTTGCCTGACACAGCAGCACCTCATGATGTTACAGAGTAGAAAAGGGGTCTTTGCTATCACCACTGACATTTTTCTGCATTTTTTGCCCCACTCAGGTATCGGATGCTACGATAAGTTAGTTAAATGTGTCATCATGGATGAGTGATGTATCTTTCTGCTTGCAGTTTGTCCAGTCAAAATTATGAACCAAATCACTCCCTTATTCCTGAAAAGTTACAGGCGGAGAGTAAGTGCAGCGTAAGGAAGACGGTCTCAGGCAAAGCACAGATGGAGTCTGACAAAGGAGAGCCATGGAAACTACATAAATATAGGCAGAATTGTTTATAAATATTTCCCTTTTTTGAGTGTGGGTGTGAGCATTATTTGTGAGCATTATTTGGAGACTTTTTTCTTTCATAACATTTTTTTATACCTGGCCCTGCAGTAGGTTCCTAGGGAAGTGTGGCAGTAGGCTACTGTGATTTTGCTGCTGGCAGCAACCGAAATAGCCCTCCTACTGTTGCCAGCTGACTTTGTAGCCAGTCCCATCCCATCACTCAAGTGGTTGCAATTGGAGCTTTCAGCACATAATTCAAAGCTGGTGTGATGAGGAGGGTGTTAGTTTCAAATAACAGAATTTGGTTTTATTGTAATTTACAGAACAGAGCATTATAAAAGATTAGGCACAAAAACTCTTGTAAAAGAGCTCTGCTTTCAGGCCAAGAGGTGTCTTTACTCCTGCAGAGGCTGTGATCCTGTAAAAGTGCATCTTTCCAGCTCATGTAAACTGCCTGGCACCTTTCAAAATGGTGCTGTCCACACTCATTAATTCAGTATTCCAAAGCTCCTAGGGGCAGAGCTGGATGGGAGCAGAGGGGGCCATCAGTTCAGAAGTCCCACAGCAAGAAAAGCTTCTCCTCTGAGCAAACACCTAAGCAAGGCAGATGCTGAGAAGGTGAAGGCATGACCCTAGAAGAGGACATCCAAGTAGAGCGAGGAGGAAGCTACAAAGAGAGTGTGATTAACCACAGAGGAGCAGGGAATGGGGAAAAAACATCCAGGCTCATGAGGGAAACTGAGCAGAAAAAATATGAGTGAAGAGTTAGTCTCAAAAAAACCCCATAAAATATGTGCCCAAATGATGGAACTTCTGGTACTTTCCTGAATATTTAGAGCAATTATTTCTTACAGTTTTGAACAAATAATTCAAAAACATAATAGTATGGTTTTGCTATTATTATCTTATTATTTAAAAGGCTTTTGTTTAGTTCTTCTGGACAGAATCCAAATAAGATTAGTAACGTGTATTTAAATCCTTTGTTTTGGAAATTATTTTACATTTGTGAAAGAAACACATCTCTGGTGAACAGTATTGCTGGAGATAGTGAGGAAGAGTAACCCTGTGTTGGCACTCCTGCTGGCACCACTCCACAGGCCCCAGCCAAGAGACTGAGATTATACAGACATGGGGTGTCAGAAAGAGTCTGCTTTGGAGAGGGCCTTTTATTCTCCTTTCATTCCCTGCTTTTAAGCCTGGGAAGCAGAGTAGATGCAATAAGGGCCACACCTCCTGTATCAGGACTCATGGCCTAGCACTGGCATCTGGAGAGGCACATATCCCAGGCTGGAGGCCAAGTGATGTGTAACACCTCCACAGGGCTCTGTGACTCAGTGTGGGGCACCCACCTCACCCTCCTCCCACATGCCCAGGAACCAGTGAGATCCCACAGCTGTGGCTTGGGGAGATGGGGGAAAATTACATATTGTGAGTTAGAATATGGCAGAAAATGGTACTACGAAAACTTCAAGCAGCATGCTCTAACATGGCAATGTGTTCTGGGACTGTCCTTGCTGGACACTCTATCTGTGTGCCCAGCCAGCACAAGTGTCAACTCAGACTCTCCTTGGGTTTAACTGATCATTTCCTGGAATTTTGCATCAGCTACATCAGGAGGAAAAGCTTTTGACAAGCATTAAATCAAAGATAATTAAACTCTTTAAACTGGAAATTCTTTTATTTGTTTAACTGTGATGATCATAGGGCAGTTCAGTGGAAAGTCACGAGGCGTGCAGGAAATAGGCTGCTCTGTTGGCCAGGCTGGGGCCATCACTGGGCTGCAGTAAGCCCTGAAGAAGCAGGGAAATGAGTGACCAAACCAGGGAACAGGGCTGGATACCTGAGCCATGGGGCAGGACAGTGAGCTTTGGTGCAGGGGAGAGCAGAGGGAGAAGCTGGGTGAGAGAAGATCTGAATGCTGGTCCTCGTGTGGATTACCGGAGAAAAGTCCCTCCTCTCCTATTTCTACCATAACCTCTCAGTGCCTCTGGTTTTACTTTTGCTGTAGCACAAAAGGAAACATGGTTTTCACCAGCTCATATGGTTTCTAATTTAGGCTGTACATTAATACATGGAATAAATAAGTGGATACTTATCCAGGATGTGGATATATAGTTCATTAGCTACTTTGAATTTTATTCTTTATGGGTCTCCTTAGTATACAATATATATTACAGTGACTTACTCTGCTTTCCCAGTGACCATTCAAAATCCTTGTGCAGACGAGTTTGTAAATTCACACTCTGGCTACTGCACGCTAAGTTACTCACTGCAGACAGACCCCCACTAAAAGCATCCACACTTCTCTGCATAGATGAAATTAATTTGCTTGAGCTTGTAGTTCTTCTATAATCGGGCATCAGCTGCTAAGTGATTTCAAAATAGAAGCAGAAAAATAGCAATAACTGATTGAAATGGAATCAATTTCCATTGGTGGTCTTGGCAGTGTTAGGTTTATGGTGGTGCTTGAGGATCTTAAAGGTCTTTTCCAACATAAACAATTCTGTGGTTCTGCACTGGTTCTGTTATTGTAGGTGTCCTGTCAGACTGGCTTTGTCAGCTCTTGAGTGGAGACACACAAAGGCCAAGTCCCAAGTCTTTCTTAACTCACATTCAGGACACCTGTCACAAGTGAGATACAGTTCTTCCACCAATGTCTGAGCAGTATTTTGTGTTTTGGCTGGAGCAATCTGCCATTTATGTTTTCTAAGCCCTTCTTGCCTCTTGTGTGTCAGGGAACTTCTGGCTCACATTGCCAGGACTTGAAGAAGTAACTGTGAAGCCGAGATAGGAGGCATTTTTCTTCAGCCTAATCTCTGTTTGGCTGAAGCTCCAGGATTTGGAGGGCTTGCAGGGCTAGAGAGCCAAGAAGCTTCTGCAGAGACAACCAATCCCTCTTTCCTCAAACTTATGGAGAGCCATTGCTTGGAGGCAGTGTTCAGGGAGAGCGCTTTTAGTGGGATAAGCAAGGACTCAAAGCAGTTCCCTGTACTGAACACAGAAGGAAAGTAACGGTTAACTGCTTGGAATTAATCATGGTTATAAAGGCAGAGATAATTAACTCTGTGTTTAATTAGGAGATCGTATCTGTGAAAAGGGAGGTTTCATGTGTTTATAGTTTCCTGCAGTGCATAAATGCTGAGACCAAATTAAACAGCTTGGTAAAAGTAAATGCTGAGGTGAGGGGGTAAAAACACAATACGTAATGCACATGGGCTTGTGGTAGCAGGAATTTATTTTGCCATGGAAAAGGACTGAAAGGGCTTGTGACTGATGCTGTGTAGGGCTGGGAGTGGAACTCAATGGTCTTTGAGGGTCCCTTCCAACACAGATTATTCTGGGACTCTGATGAGTCCAACTTGATCAGTAGCATGAATGGAAGTATAACACAGGGAGTAATTCCATGTAGACAAAAGGACTTCCCAAGTTCAAAATATGTTCCACGCAGGTTGAAAAATAGCTCCAATAACTGATCAGAAAGAAAAGAAGAGAGTGAGAATGTGCAGTATGTATTTACGTGTATGAATTAATGATCTTTCTGGTCTCCAACCTCTATATTCGTGTTGCAAACCTTGTTCTGTGCAGCCTTAGCTTGAATGCACCACCCCAGCATGATTACACTGATACTGCAAAACTCCACATCAGAACTGCTCCCAGCTGTGGATGAGTTGTGCAGGTGTGGTGTCAAAAATAAGCCAGGTTTCATCAGCTGTCTATCCCGTTAGGAATGTTTGGTGGGTCTAACATCACCTAGTGAAGCAATTAGACAGATTCAGTGCTCCATGACAGAGGCTATGGAGAGTGCTTTCCAGAGGGAAATAATTTGGGGTAGTGCAAAGCAATAAAATTCCTGAGGTAGTGTTGATAGTATTGTCTCAGGTAGATCCCAAGGGCTTGATCTGAATTTAGGGTTTGGGGTTTGTCTTACTCCATTCCTACTTTTTTTACTGCTAAGGAAAGATACTGCCCTGGACTGGGCTGTTATTTCACAGTCCCCAGGGCAGCATACTGAGATCCTGGTGAGACTGTAGACTAGTTTCCTGACAAGTGCTAGAAGCTGTATTCTTCGGGACATTTGAGAAGATGCTGAAGAAAATGAAGTTAAATAAAAAAAAACACATAATATTTTGCAGGGGATTAACTATGTCACCAAGTAAGTTGCTTCTAGGTGTAACTTTTGTGTTTCTTTGAGCCACAGAACAGGATCAGAAGTCAAAATATTATTGCAGAGCTTTCAAAAAGGAAGTATTTTTTTTAGGTCCAACAGTACTAAAGAAGATTGAAGGAGAAACTGTAGTTGTTTATTTCATTGTTTTTTAACTGAAGTCATACTGCACCTAGCAAGGCACTGTCTAAAATGTCTTTGTACTCAGAAAGGTCATAAGTAAATGACTTTGAAGCTTAATCAGTGGAAGTATGGGACAATTTCTGAATCTCATTATAAATCTAGTTTAAATCCAGTGAGGTCAGCAGTTACTTGGGATTTACAGTAGAGTAAGTGTGTGCAGAATATGGCTCCATGATTTTAAATGCTTCATTTCCACTGTGCAGATATTATACACTTGTCAGCAACTTGCACAGAATAATTTTAAAGAAGAGACCCAGCACGCAAATCCATAAAATACTAACTATAGGACAAAAAGTGAAAACTTTAACATTGTTTAATATACAAAATTTTTTCTAGTGTCTCTACAGCAGTGTATAAAGCTAGTGAATGTTTCACATAGGGATTACAGTGAATAGTTTTGTATGTGGGACATTTTAGAATAGGATGTAAGAGTACATACTTGTTCTCTTTATAGTTGTGGTTATCTTCTTGATCCATTATATACTTTTGTGATCTGTAGAGAAAGCCGTAAATCCTTCGGGAGGAGGAGCAGCTCTCCACAGGAGCCTGGTTTTTTAAGTTCCTTTTGAGCTAGTTTAGATCCCTGGGTTTGCTGGCTTTGGGTTTTTTGGCAATTGGATAACAGAAAGCACTTCCACCACCTCAGATGACACAGAAGAACTGGCAGGGCCCTTTGCTTCAGGATATAAATGTGCCGTCAATGATGCTGGGGAAGCAAAGGCAGCAGGAGGAGATGACTTGCAGCACAAGTGATCTGTTCCACTTCTGAAGCAGCTGAGAATGAAATTTGGTTTGAGGTGTAAAACAAATCCTGCACTTCTGTATAACTGCTTATGAAGAACACAGTAAAAGGTGAGAACTGAACAAAGAATAAAAATCAAAGAATCATAGAAGAGAAATCACATTTGGCTTCACAAGACTTATATGCAGGTCTGTGTCAAAACTTTCACAGAAGTCTTGGGATTTAGATGGTAAGCCTGATTTTTTTCAGTACTAAGAGGAATGATGTAAAATATAGAAGAGGGCAAAGAAACCAGAAAGCTACTGGGGCAATAGACATGTAGTCGATGTAAAACAACATCCCTTTCTTGGGATTCCTGCCTGGCTTTCTCTAGATTGGACCTATAGAGAATTACCACTACTGAGCAGATGGCAGCTCCTGCCTTTCTGCACTTCCTGCTCTGGGACTCCTTACTGATTCATGTACAAAAAATGCTCCAAACCTGGCCCTGGAAGTAAAAAATAAAATGACAGGAAGGTTTTGTTCAGTGCGCTTATTTTGAGAGATGCTTTAGGCTGTGCAAAATTCAAAGGAGTGGTTTTTCCTGTTTATTTTCTAATGATGAACTTTACAGTGTGCAAATATGGGAGGTGCAACTATATGAGGTAATTTTTCCTGCAGAAGCATCATGGAACAGGCAGATAAAACAGTACAGGAGTGTTATTTAAAGGTAAAGAGTTGAACAACACAAGTGACTGTCAAATTCATTGCCAAACACAACAGCTCTTGTGCGTGCTCCAGAAAAATAATCTTGGTAGTATTTTTGTGAAATCTCTCTTGTTTGTATTTTTTCTATCTCACTACAGATAAAAAAACCCGCTCTTCCTCCTGGGAGAATTTAGTATGACAATCACTTTTTGAGCCAGACAAGTTTGGAAGACAAGGTGCAGCTGTGCAGTCTAAGGAGGAAAGAACACTGTTCCCAGGCATTTCCTGGCCCAGGAGCAGTATGACTCCCATCAAAAAGCCTGCTGCACTGAGGGTAAAGCTTGTCCCTCTTTTGGCTGGACACCTTTCTACACCACAGTGGCTCTGCCAGGTGGCAGGAGCAGTGTTGGGGTGCTTCCTGGCAGGCCTCTCCAGCAGGAGATCGCTTGATGCACTGGCATTGAGGTTTTCCACAGCAAGACGTCCATTTTGCTTTCAAGTTCAGCAAAGAAGAGAGTGAGGAGGCAGCCTGGCTCAGAGCTGACTTTACACGTGACGTGCCTCTCTGCCTGCTGGCTCAGTCTGCTGCCAGGCCACCCACGCTCCAGTGGGCATCCAGGCAGCACAGGGGGCAACTCTTCCCCTGGAAGATGAGTCTGGGAGGCAGCTGTGGGGAAACTTTGGGGCCAGGCACTTTGCCAGGAGCCAGGCTCCCCAGGACCCTGTGCAGCTCAGGGAACAGGTTATTTGTTGGGACACCCAGGGATCCACCTATATCAGCTGAGAACAAGGCCACATCCAAACTGATCCTGATTTATTTTCTTCAGCAAAAACCCCCAGCATAAAAAAGTGTTATCCCACTGATGCTAGGCATCAACAAGGGCACTAATAATGCAAATCTAGGAATGGTGGGTTGAAAATTTATCCCTCACTTCTCTAAGATTAGTCTAGTCCTCCTACGCATGCAACACTTTCTATCAGTTTCCTGATAACCCATCATTATGAATTACTCAGTGATTTGTTGATTTGGCATGTATGCAGCGATTCCTCTGGTAAAGCAAGCCAAGAGACTTCATTTTTGACAGGAAGTTTCTGAATAACTAGAGATGGAGTGCCATTAGAGATGTATTCAGATGTATTCAGATGTATTTCCTTGTGAAATGGGCAGATACATTTTTAAAAGTCTTATTTTACTAGGCTTAATGCTGTATTATCAGTCCTGACATAGCTTGTGGAAATCAGTTTAAATTTCATTTAGAGGTCTGAGAGATTTGTTGATAGTGATTCTTTGTTTTAATTACAAGAACGTCAATCTACATAAGTACATGAAATTACAGAAAACAAAATAAAGCATAAGAGCATCAGACACTTGGGTCTTGTCTGCATGTTCTGGTGGCAGGGCTGGGTATAGTGTGAAGAACATGACCAGAGCAGCTGGTTTCCATCAAATGGCATCATGATGGCATAAAAGAAGGTGCACTGGGCCCTGCTGGCTCTATCCTTTATGCTCTGCAGCTCGGCTGATGTAATTTTCTCTGATGGCTCTCTCTCCTCTCTGCAGCGTCCTGGGGAGCTGCACGGCATTGCCCATTCATGCCGCACTTGATGGATAGCAAAGTGAACAGGAGTGCACCATCCAAAAAGGCAGCAGTGCTGGCTTCCCATTAATATTCCTGTGTATCCTTTTGGGGAGCTCTAGGGGTAAAAATCACCAAGTCTGGAATCTGTTACCTATTAGGGAGTTGTTACTTTACAGATGTTGCAATGTTGATGTAAGGCCTTGTGATACCATAGGCTTTGCAAAATGATGCCATCTGTCCACTGGAAATCAGGCTAAGATTAAACACACATCTCTCTTTATAGACCAGTGACTATGTGTCAAGGCCAACATCTTTTGTTCACTGACCTGTAACGTGATTTGTAAATGCATTTGTGTCATTTTATGTTCATGTGTGTCCTTTGTGGGTTTTTTTAGTATACTAGCACCCATGTAAATACACTTCACGAAGCAAGCACCTTGATTAGATTTAGGCTTGTGTAAATATTTTATTTATCCTAAATTACATCTTTCAAATAACCACATTTTCTTGCTTGTCCAATATAAAAACTTGCCAAGTGCCTCACACTCTGTTGCTCTGGTGCCAAATTACTACAGCTTTGACTCCCCCACAGAAACATTTGTGTGCAGAATTGGTTTTGTGGATGCTTTAAAACTGCATCGTGTGGTAAACACACCGTTCAGTGACTACTAGAATTTATTTAGCAAAACTGTGTGAAAAAATGTAAAGATTAAACAATTATATATCATTTAAGAGCCAAAGCTATACCTCCTCATAATTTACCAGAAAAATGTTGTCTAACAAAAAGCCCATATGTAATGATATACTTTAATAATGACATAAAGGAAAGAAAGAAACTTTTATTCTTTTTTAACATAAATGAAAATGACAATTTCTGAAAGTCAAACCCTTCATTGCTTCTGCTTAAGTTTAGTCGTCTTTAAGAACTGCAAAAAATTTTCACTAAATCCCTCCCTCTCCTTCCCTGAGTTCTTGAAACCCTGAAGGAAGCAGGTTTTAGATATGTTGTTAGATCATTTTTCCATATCCAAATAATTATCTTTTGTTATAATCTGTAAACAACTGAAATGTGGGTTCTTTTTAAATCTATGTTGCCAGGATGAAGTTAAATACAGCTGCTGTAAGTAACATTTGTAATGGATGGTACTGCAAGAAAAGGAACACTGAGTGTCACCTCGACTGGCTGGATATATTCCCTATTTTTCAGTATGAATAAATCGAGAACATACAGGGCATAAATGCTCAACATGTGTTTTAGACAGCAGATTTGAGTCTAATTGCATGAAGAATTATATGCAAAAGATCATTACACAACACATCAGTCAGAAGAGCATCATCCGCATGGCATTGCTAAGGGCAGGGAGATCACAACAACCGTCTTGTGCCTTGTCTAAGCTCTTTCTTTTTATTTGGCTCTGGCTTGAAAGACATACAAATTCTAGATTAGAAATCCAGTGTATTACATGCTTTTGTGAGTAACCCAGGTTAGTTTTAAATTACATGGGTTCTGTGGCTTATTCTGTACATCCTCAGATTGTTACCTACAAAGCCACTGAAAGGAAAAAAGCTGTGGACCCCTGTGCACGCATCAGATCCAGAGGGGGTCTGTGGCAGGCAGAGCTTGGAGCTGGCTCCAGTCCCCTCGCGGTGCCAGTCTGTGCACACAGTAGCCAGGCACGCACACAGAGTTTGGGATGTGGCCCAGGCTGTGAATTACTTTTTAAAAGGTTGCATGGTGGGTGTTGTCTTCAGCTAGAAAAGAGTTTGCTGTCTCAGCTGAGGACACTGATCCAGATAGACAGAAAAGCATACTCAGGTGAAGTCAGTAAGTGATATAAACCAGGTGAAATAGTAACTGAATGCAAAGCCTTAGAGCCGTACCTGTACAAAGAGCTTGTGTTGTCTCCTGGGAATCCAGTCAGACACAGACCATGGACACCGTTCTCAAGGGAGGTTATAAAAAAATGGGGAACTTCTGGTTCAGATGACACTATACTTTCCATCCAGTTGACTCTGTCCTCTTGCTCCAGGCTATAAAGCTGCATCTAAATCCAAACTAGTCAGAACAATTAGATTTTTCCATACAACCTGAAAACAAGCATCCCAATTCACTTTCCTATGTGGAAAACTGCACGTTTCCCAAATAAACCCCAGCTGGGTTGCTGGAATTCTGCTGTTGGGAAAGTTTTCATTGGTGTGCACTGAAGATCTGGAGCCTGTCATGCTCAGTTTCCGTACTCTGTTTTATAGCAGGATTTTTCTTTCTTCAGGCAGATCTGGGAACACTGACATTCACCCAGCGTGTTTCCTCTGTGCTGAATTCCTCTACGTTGAATGACTAACAAGAGACCAAGGAACACTCTGAAGATATCTTTTCATTGCTAATGCTCAGATTTTCCATTCATTGCCAAGACACAGCATCCATTTCCAGCAGTAAATGTCATGCACACAATGGCTCTGCTGTCGGTGTGAAAACCTAACAACTAAAGGCGGAGGCATAAAAGATCAGAGCCTATCCTCTGTGTGCGAAACTGTACAGTCTAAAGTATGTTGCAATTTGAACTCCCAATTTGAAATAGATTGATTAGACAGGGTTGTGTCCTAAGGCTTCATTATCTGCCTGCATCAAATGTAACCTCTTTTTTTTTTTTCTAATTTGAATCATCTTTACATGTTGAGGCACTAAAACTGATTATGGTCCTTATTTGGCCAAAAGAAGGCAGCATTTGTAGGAAGGTTTGCAGACTACAGACCTGGGTGCATGGTCTACACCTGGATGAACAGTGTTTGAGTGAATGTTCGGAAATACTGGAGATGCTTGTTCTTAGCTTGGAGAAGACAGCATTCCAGGGGCCATGTTTAAGCAAGCAGGAGATATGAAGGATGGCAACAGAAGATGGTATAGGACAAAGGAAAGCAGAGCCAGCAAAGTCTCAGTGAAAGACAATGCGAAAAACAAATGCTGGGGAACACGTCTGAGCTCAGTCACTGAACCAGGAGCAAGATCCAAATCAAAATCTGAATCTGCCTTGTAGACTGACCTTCAATGCACAGTCTGTAAATTGATTTCAAAGTGGTGTGATTCCTCAGTGCAGAAGTGCTCCATGTGTATGAGAATATTTCCCCAGCTTTATATAGTAAGGGACAGATAAAATCTGATTTGAAAATAATGTAGCGTGCAGTGAATAAATTATATGCTCCGGCATTTGGTGGTGTTTGTGAGCTATAATTCTATTCCTAGTGCAGTGTAGGCTTAAATAGCCAAATGGTGTTTATAGGAGATGGGCTGCTGCATTCCTTTTCAGTTTGCTAATATGCACTAGTCTGCTGAAGTAAACCAGCCCTGCACCAAATAAACACATGGAACTCTCCTCATCTGTGGGATGATGTGAATAAACCATCATATCTTCACTGGAGATTTATGCATCATATCTTAAATTGAGAACAAAAATCAGTTTAAACTGACTATGCTAATTGAATGCGCTTTCAGTCTGTATGCCGTAGCTTACTGAGATGAAACCTGAACTAAAAATAATCTGTAGCTGGAAAATGTTTGTGATGGACACTATAAAATTCCAGCAAGATGGCTGAGAAGTGCAGTTTGTTTTTGTAAAAACTTTAGGATCTTTGTTTCAAGTGTGTTTAAAACATAAATGCTATTAAGTGTTTGTTTTACTGCTGTTCAGCACTTTGAGGGTTGCATTAAGAAATGGGGACTTGTCACTTTGACTTGATTAGCATGGAGAACTTTATTTTGTACAGTCCTCCAGGCAGAGCACAGAAACATGAGTTCCTTGCTGCTGAATGAACTACAGAAGTGGGGCTACCATGCTGTGTAGTACCACCACCAAGTAGTAAAGAGGTAGGGAAAATATCATGTTTTATGACTGAGCTGCTGACACTAGGTCACTGGAAAAAAAATAAAGCTAAGGCAATGGAGCAAATGTTTGTGATTCTTCCTCTTCAATGTAATTTTGACTGCTACTAAGTGATTCTAAATCCAAAGCACTCTGGGAGACTGTGATAAAGATTTGCTCTCAGTTTTAAAGTGGTTCTCTTTCTCTAGTGACCTGAACAACCCCCAAAACCACTGTCTCAACTTGTGCAATGTCTCAACTAGCTGCAGTTACTGCAGTTTTAGGAGGCATCAGGCTTTATTCAGAATTCTGCTTTAAGTCTCCAAAATTTCAAATTCTATCTGGATAAGGAAGGTGCTGAGCCAAAGCCCTTGATCCTTTCTTTTTGGATCTTGCAAGGGTAGTAGCTCCGTGTAAAGCTTCTCCCAGTTCTGCTCAAGCAGCTCCCCTCTACCCTTTTACTGAGAATCATTTCAGCTGAGATTGTTGGCGTGATCAGCTAATTAAGCCAGACAGAAGCAGGCAGAAAGCCAAGGCATGACTTTTCACTTGCAGCATCTTGGTCTTGAGAAGGAAATTGTTAACATGTGGTTGCTATCTCGCCACTTGGAAATGCATAGTTGTGCTTTGTGATGTGAATGCATAGTGAACACTGTTTCACTATGGAGGGGGACAATGTAAATGGAATTGCAAGCCTTCCTAAAGGGAACAAATACAGATCATGCAAAAGGTAACTGAAGTAGCTGCTTGATTGTTTATATTAATGCCCAGAAGCGAATATGTCCATTATGTTTTTTCCATGGCTTTCTACTTTATCTTTCTCTCATTTAACAATGATCCATGTACAAGTAAGAGTAAGGACAATGTAAATTGAAGGAAGGAAGTAACTGTCTTTAAGCAATGTCCTTTTGCTTTCAGACTAACTGGGATTGTTTTTCATCTCTCTCAGAAATCCCTATGTATAGACAGTGAGCAGCGTTGGCTGCTTGGTTTGAATTTCTCTTTGTTTACTGTGACAAAAAAGACCTCGGCTTGTAAGCAAGCTGCAAAGCACTGAGCAAGGATGTGTCCTGAAGGACAGGAACAGCTGGGCCTCCTGGAGGATCTGCAGTCTGCTGAGTTGTGTGGTCTCCAGGCCAATTTTGCTTACAGTTCTATGTACGTGAATTATCTACCCATACAATTTTATAGATTATTCCAAAGAGGAATTAGTATAATGTTACTCGCCAAACTTCCCTCCTACCCTCTCCAAGATGAAAAAATTTTCTCTCCAAATCTGCAGGCTTTCAGAGCTTTCTTCTCCCCCTTTCTCTCATTTTCTCCTTTTCTCCTTTCTGCCTACTGACTGCCCAGATTTCATGAAAGCAAGCAAGAAAAGACTTATCAATCTACTTATTTTTCTGCCTAAAACTTTTACATCAAAGAAAGTTGGAACAATATCTGAACTGAAGAGTTTTTGAAGAGAACATGAAAACTCTAAAACCTGATACTGTCACATTCCTACTACTTCATGGTACATGTATATGTTTCTGTGTAGCATCCAGAACATTATACTTGACTGTTGCTATTTAGTGAGAACTGACAGCACACTTCATGCTGTTCAAGAGGCAAACAAAAATTCAGACCTCCTACCAGGAGCCTGTTTCTTATATGTGAAAAACTAACTATGCCTTAATTTTGCTCTGGAAGTTAATGTTATTTCAGAATTATCTTCTTAATTTCCATCATTCCTGTTCTGCAGATGTGGAAAATCACCTTCTTAACTGTATCTCCCATGACTCTCTTCATTACCATCTGCTAAGGTTCCAAAATCTGTTATGAGCTTGCTGCTAATTTCAACTTCCCTTTCTTTCTTTTTTGGAAAAAAAAAACCCCAAACCAAACACCAATTTCCGCTCCCCCCAACCCCCAAAAAAGAACCCCAAAAAACAACCCAGACAAAAGCCAGTCCATCTGTATAGCTGCTGAACAACTCACCAGCAGTAAGAAAGAATTCCTTTCAGAGACCCAAGCCAATACTTCTGCTTAGGTCAGCCAAGAGGAATTGTCTTTTCTTGGGTACATCCTATACCCGTCTCTTCTTTCCAAGGGAAAACAGCTTTCACCAGGCAAGCTGGTACTCTGCCAGCCAGAAAAACCTGTGCTGTTTGAAAAACTAAAGCTGTCTTTAATAAAAATCTTCTGTCTAATATAACGATTCTTTCTCTATTAGCCAGCTGTATTAAAGTCAGTAGTATTAAAGGGTTCAGAAAATAGTATTTAATTGTATTAAGAAAACACTAATTTTCTAAAAAGTGCATTCATTTTTAATTTTATCTATTCTTTGATACTTTTTCTAACAGCCCTGCACAGCATAGAGGTAACTGAACTGCTTGGATTCTCCCTGTTTAATTTAAAGGAATTGAAACTGGTTAATAATAGTGACAGCACTGTTGCAACAAAATCAATTCTAATCAAAACCTCAGTTCACTGAGCTATGAATAAACAACTCTATGGTTAGTAAGCACATTTAGCACTGTCTAACAGGGAAACATCAAAACTGGAGAGCCCTGGACTCCCTCCCCAACTCCACAGTGGGCTGCTATGCGCTCAGTTCTCACCATCTTTGAAATGGCCACAACAGGACTCACCCCCACGAGTTTGGAAACGCTGTCTGAAAGTGCAAGGCAGAGTAAGTGAAAGATTTTGAGGAGAGGCTGTATACCATGAAGGCCTGAAGGAACAGATATTTTACACCATCTCTTTGAAAGCCTCAACACACACCCACACACGGATTGTCGTGAATAACGCCGATGATGCACTTGCCAGCTATTCTGCAGATACAAGCAAGCCAGTAAATGAGTTGCCTACTCATTTGCAGTAGGTTGAGCAGGGCTAAAGCTGTTGGCAGTGCCTGCATCAAAGCTGAAATACGATGAAAGGATTTGTGTCGTGTGTCCTGAACAGGGGCAGGCCTGCATCACGCTCGTTTGCCGTCCAGCAAATGCTACTTCCTGACACGGTGACATCTCGCAGGGGCAGGTCTCCCTCTTTGCTGTGCCGAGCAGCAAGTCCAGCCAAGTCTGCCACTCTTCTGTTTAATCTGTAACAGTGTGACCAACTGTCAAACCTCAGGAAATTCTATGGAGCTAGCTTTGTAGCTAAAAATAGAGCTGATAAGGGTGTGGGTGGGGAAAGAGCACATTCAGAAATCTGGCTTTTTGTTCCTTGGGAGAATTCTCTCTCTGTCTGACAGATTTTGCAAAGAGCTTACCCTATGTGGGATGAGGGCTTGGGAAAATCTTACCCTGATCCTTCAAAACTGTCCTCTGCTGGGATGGTAAACTGTATGATTTAAGTTGCACAGCTAATCAGATACTTTGTTCTATGGTCCTAATGTGCTTATTCATCCTTCATACAATCATGAGAGTGATTACTGACGTCCAGTCAGTCAAATTTATAGGACAAGAGGTGATGGTTTTAAACTGACAGAGGGCAGCTTTAGATTAGATATAAGAAGAGGTGGATGCCCCATCCCTGGCAGTGTTTGAGGCCAGGTTGGACAGGGCTTTGAGCAACCTGGTGTAGTGCAAGGTGTCCCTGCCCATGGCAGGAGGTTTGGGACTAGGTGATTTTAAGGTCCCTTCCAACCCCAAACGTTCTGTGATTCTACAGGTCTATGAAATTACTTTTCAAGCCTTTGCAACTGGCTTTGTGAACCCTCTGTGTGTATCAAGCAGAGCTTCCCCACAGCCCAGTGTCACAAGGACCTTGAGCCCTTGTTCTCTCCAACACGGAACTAGTAACCCTTGTATCTGCCCCTTTTTTTTCTGGTAAATCCAACCACAGAACTTGTAAGTCCATATTGTGCTGTTCTGTATGGAATCACCACCAGGCAGAGAGGATCTGCAGTATGCAGCAGCCTGGGGCCTGTGCTGTGTAAATGTTAGATGTGGCTGAGTTTCAGGGGCTGCAAAACCCTATCTTGCACTCACTATTTGGGACAGCAAAAAGAATTTCTGTGAGAAATCCTTGCAGCTGGAGATACGGTTCATCGGGACTCTACAAAAACCATCAATTTCAGTGACTGTTCACTTGTATTTTAAATAAATGAGTCTTTAGCAAAGAGTCTTTTACCATATGGTCCAGTTTGAGTACCTATGTACTTTACTTCATGTAAAATTATATTTGAAAGTCATATGAAAAATTATGCTAAAAAAAAAAGTGAGGGAAAATAAGGGACTTGATTAGATAGGGAAACACAATTCCACAGCCTCTCAAACTAGATATCTGGATCTGCTTATCCAACTTGGCTCACTTCCTAGCTCAGTGGAAGTTACTGTATTTACTAACTTATTTGCTCTTTTTAAAGAAGGAACTAATCTTCCAACATTTTCTTTTCCTCTCTGTTCATACAAATTTGAACTCCCAGCAGATTCTGTTTTGTTCATGATGGTGAGCTCCAAGAGGGTTTCAGTATATTTTTATTCTTTGTAATTTTTACATTGGGAGCATGTACCTGATGGAAACAAAATGTTGATGATTCATCCATATTTTAGAACTTCTTTGTGCTTCAGAACTGATGTGTATATTTCTCAAGGTGAAGTTTTGTTCTGAATATTCAGCGTGCCTCATGACTGCATTTTTTCTGGTGATTTTTTAATGCTTTTGTAGAGGCAGTTTCAGCAATTAAAGCATGACGCAGCAAATGCTAAATATAGATTCGAGTAGAATGGTTGGTAGTTTTTGTTTTACACACCTCAGTTTTCTTATCTCTGTGCAAGGGAGACTGGTTTACTTAAACTGGAATGTATAAGCCCAAAGATACATAGCACTGAGTAGATATGGTTATGTTGTAGAGCCTTTAGAGTTTGTAACGTACTTCTAGGGCTTTAGATACCTCAGTTTACTCTAGAGGTCTGTTAGAGTCAGCTTTCAGAGGCTACGTGTTCCTGCCTACCAGTAACATCTGAAAGCAGTAACATAAAAACGCAGCAAATGTGTTTTGGGAATATGTGATTTGATTTATCATTTTTAAATTTAGCACTTGAGTTCTACCTTAATACAATGCAAAATGTCTGGTCTTCTTGCTTTTAATCCACATTTTGAGAGTTTATCCTTGCTACAATTACCTTCAAAATGGAAGTGAAAGATGAGTAGTATTTGCATGTATTTCAAAACAATTTATTATAGCTTTCTTATTATTATTTCTTTCTTATTTTTCTTGTTCTATCTGTTAACTGCTGTGGCTGTGCTAAGTAAAGATCTTGTCACGGTGACTGCTGGGGATGTGTTCCAGCAGGGCCAACGCCATGAAAGGCTCAGTTAACATATTGTCAGTGGTGTCACTGAGCAAGGACTGCCATGAATGAACTGGCTTCACAGAGCATTTGCTGGGGCAGTGTGCAGATGGGAGTCGTGTGTATGACTGCCTCTTGCACTTTCTTCATGCATTTTGTTGCTCTCCATTTTGGCTTCCTGACTGCTTGTCATATCCTGTTTCAGTACATATATATTTTTTTTTTTTTTGGTAATTTTCACTTTGGAAGCATGTGCGTAATGTTGTTTGGGAAGGATGCAGCCAGACCCAGATTTTTAGTTAAGCTGTTTATCTTTTCTGATAATGCATTTTGTTTGGGTCTTACAAGGTTCTTACCTTGTGAACAGATGGCAATTACTTTTCCTTCAGAAGCCCTGGAGACATTCCCATCTTCTGGACTGACCTTCTGATGCTTGGCTCAGAAGATAGTAACACCAAGAACTAAATGCTGAAAGTTTAGAGCATATTTGTGTCACACTCTCCCGCATTAACCAGAAAATTGCAACTGTGATTCTTCAGCTTCATTTTAATTGATTTAAGCAGATATTCTTACTCACAATTTTAGAATCATGCAGCAACGCACTACATGAGGTGCACTTCTTAAACGATGGGATTCCTAAATGGGTGCAACTGTCCCCAAAAATTCAAGCAGCAATACTTAAAACTTCTATGCTTCTTTTACTCATATATATTGAAAGTTACATGCTCACTTAGGAGCTTAATTTCTTGCTGTTTTCTCTGGGACCAAAGATCAGGTTACATGTTTATGCCTCCCAGATCAATTTGGTCACTCAAGTAATGTGTTAAAAGTAGAATGATCTTACAGCCAAGCCAGAGCCGCAAAGTTACTTTTAATAAGCACTCTCGTCTGTGTTAATTTTAAGTCAAAAGCAAAACAGTCTAAGGATACTGTGGTGGTTTGTACATATGTCATATACTAACCCTGAGGTCCCATAAAAAAAATCTGATGGGCACTGTGGCCAGTACAAGCCAGTACAGCCCAATTTGTGCCTTTCAGTCATTCTCTACATTCTTAGGTAAAAAGGGTTTATCTAAAAATGTGTGTTCTATATGTTTATTACAGAATCACAGAATCACCAGGTTGGAAGATACTTCTAAGATCATTGAGTCCAACCCATGCCCTAACACCTCAACTAAACCATGGCACTGAGTGCCACATCCAATCTTTTTTTAAACACATCCAGGAATGGTGACTCCACCACCTCCCCAGGCAGATGATTCCAGTACTTCACCACTCTTTCAGTGAAAAACTTTTTCCTGATATCCAACCTAAATTTCCCTTGGTGCAGCTTAAGACTGTGTCCTCTCGTTCTGTCAGCTGCTGCCTGGAGAAAGAGACCAACCCCACCTGACTACCACCACCTTTCAGGAAGTTACTGTGAGTTTAATGTGGGAAGGATAAAAAGCACAAGACATAAGAAAATTATGCTTAGCAGAGCCAGGCATATCAATACCAGAGTGTTTCCTAAGGCTGCCTGTCCTGCACACCGGGCAGTTCCCAGCAGTGCCACGGCTGATGGCTGCTGGCCCTTGGAGCGTTGCACAGGGAGCAGGCTGGTTCTGAGACATCTGCAGGGGTTGTGCCGGGTAGATATAAAAGTGCCCAATTAAACTGGATTTTATTCTGCCAGCATAGAATACCTTGTCATTTCAGTTATGGAATTCTCACTGCTGAGAGAAAAAGAAGTATCATAATGGTGATGCATTATTCTAGCATATAGTATGTAACAAATTGTTGTAGAATCAATGTCAGTGATATTTGTAGAATAAAAGTCAATGGAGAAAAAAATGGGGTAGGGAGCTTCATTAAGTTATAGTATTTATAGTTACAGCATGAAATAAATTTTTCCATCCGACTTTTACGTATGGGCATATGACAGTACTGAGCTGACTAAACTAAGCGCTGGCATAACTCCATTGACTTTACTGAAATTTCATCCCTTTGCAGCAATATTGGGTTTGGCTCAAACACAAGAGACCAGATAATTTTCTGACTGGTAATGTTCATAGGTTGTATTTCTGACTTGGAATAAACAAACAACATATTTCAGGCTATAAGCAGATAATGACGGCCACTTGGAAGAAATTTCCATTTTCAGGTATTCATATAATGTTGCATTGCTGGCTGGTTATGCTGTAGTGTGTTTGGCCTTCCTGTAACAGTTACTTGTAATTTAAAATTCTGATTTATTGCAAAGTTGTATAATTCATCGGGGATGTTTGTTTCAAAAGGAAAACAAGACTTACTCCTTTCAACACTTAGGTGGGAAAAGGCCACCCGAAAAGGGGAACCCAAACTACCTGGTCTGTTCCTTTGTTTCAGTAACTGCATACAAGGGGGTGCTTTTTGATTAACCTTTAAAGCAGATAGGTTTAAACAGGTCAGGCTAAGTGATGCTTTTGTGCTTCTAATACAGCAGTTATTTCACATTTGAGGTGGAGTTTAACATACATGAAGAAGCTTTAAAAACCCTGCAAATTATTGTGTAGTGATATCATCCAGTTTTGGATGCATTATCCTTCCACACTCATTCGTCTGTGTGTAACACCGAGTCAAACAAGTCTGCCTTGAAGTAAAATGCCAGCTATGAACACTTGAGCATTGTCAGTGGCAGTTGGATCAAAAACCTGAACTGAAGCACTGCTGGGGCCTCCTGGGCTTTAGCATAAGTTTTAGCTCAGAGAAACAAATACAAAAAGTATTGGTGCTCCTAAAATTAGACAGTGTGTTCACAGAAAGTGAAGGTGACTCAAGTGGGGTCAAGAACATGAGAACTGGAGATTCTGTGAAAAAGTCGTGTAACGGAGTAGGAGAAACAATTGTTAAAAAATATTTTTTGTGAAAGCGTAATGTCTTGCAAAGAAGCTGGATATGTTAGTGAGTCCTGGTGGGGACAGGGGAAGAGGTTCCATGGCTGCTCTGGTACAGGCACTTAAACTTTATAGGAACCAGCCTTGGAAGCCTGGGAGAAGACCTGCCTCTGGCCTGTAGGTTTTTGCATGTTCTTTCCACCTCCTCCCAAACCATTTATATTCCCTCTTCTTTTCTACTGCCTTTGGGAAGAAGGGAGGATGGAGAAAAGGGGAGATAGAATAGGAGAACTCAAAAAATTTCCCCTAGAGAAAAATATATCAGGGAAATTCCTGTTTATCTTCATAAGTTACTGGTTAGACGTCACTGGACGCCACTCCTGCATATGTTCTTCCTACACTATCTGAGTTGATAACACAAGGTTGATTTAATTCTCTGTGACTTATTTTAAACTAATATGACACACACACGCAGAAAAAAGGTGAAAAATTCCTGACTCCAAAGGGTCTTTTAGCAATGATACAAGTAATTTCTCAGGTGAAAATCTGACTCAGAAAGCTGGAATATTACGAAGAAACTGATGTTTCAGGATGTTGGTAATAAACCCTAGCTACAGTTTATTAGCTATGTTTATAGGTATGGTAACAATGAGCTGCTTGGTTTGGCCCTCTCCCATGGTGTAAGCTGTTAGCAAAAGCACAGGGCGAAGCAGATCCAAATTAGTATCAACTTGTGCTCCTCTGTGAGACCTGCACTCCCGTTCGCTTGTAGAAAAGGCAGAAACAAGAACATTGTATACACCGTGTTATTTCACGATGCCTACTTCACAGGTATTAGGTGACACAATTTACTGTTAATGCTGTGCAGTGCACTCCATGTACTTTGAGCAAAACATTTCAGTCTTTTGTAGGCCAGCATGCCCCTACCAGCAGGTGTGCAGTTCCACAGGTAAGGTAATCTGTTCTTAATTATAGTGACACCCAATAGAGTCTAACATCTTGCTTTGTTACATACTTAGGATTTTTTTTTTTTTTTTGATAACAGGAGGAATTGCTCTAAGGCTTCTTAAAGGCTGCTAAGACTTTGCTAGGACACAGTGTTCAACCGAAAAGGTTGTGGGTGGAGGGAAAGAATTGCTGTACTTAGTGAAGCAACTCAATAACTGAAATTTTGTGATTTTAATTTCAAAGTAATTTACAATGTAGATGTGCTTGCAGAAATACTGCTGTTGTTTTTGACAGAATGCACACAGGCTTGATGTCTTATTTAGATACGGGAAATGGTCTGCATTCTCTTAGAACAATGTTTAGGCATTTGCATTTGGGTTTTTTAAATAATATTTTCATTTTATTGAATGTGAAAGTAAGTGTGTAGAATAAACATTTAACGTATTTCTGGTTTTAATCAAAGGAAAATGCTGCTTTCACAGATATGCTTCAGCTTAATTCCACTTCAAGCATCATGTTTTTACTGAGGGGGAAAAAAAGGATGTGATTTCTTAACCTGGAGACAGATCACAAACCCTTGGATAAGACATACTCCAACTGACCTTAATGAGACAGCATCTGCCTAGTACCAGTGCTTAAGCTGTTACTTTCTATTGTCATTTTCCTTTGTTCATTCAGCCAAGAAGGTGGAGTTTGTGTCAGAAAAAAAGAGGTGGGGAGAAGGCTTTTCAGACACTAAGAAACTGAGTCCATTCATAGTCTGGAGCATCACATTTCCCAATAATTACCTGAGGATGCAGGCTGTTTCCACTTGCAGTTTTATTCACACGTAAGGTTACATCAGTTTTCCTTCATACCAAACTGCTCTTTTCCCCGAGTATCAGCAGTGAGGCAGCACTGGAACACGGATTGTCACGCTCCTAATTCTTATCAACCCAAGAGAAGTAAGTGGTGACAAGCTTAGCAGCTGAACTTGATGATATGCCTTAGTGTAGGTGTGCTCCCTTGGGCACAGAGGGACAAAGGCACGGGAAGTGGACCACAGCCACTACTCCCCACCCCTCTGCACAGCTGGGCCTCGAAGGTGGGACAACAGAGAGTCGTTAAGGAGAGGGACTTGGGATATCCTCAGGGCCCATTGCATTTCCAAGTTTAGATCCACATGAAAATAGGGGATTGCTTCAGCAACATTAAATAGCACAAGCTCTTTTTTTTTTTTTTTTAGGAGGTCCAGACCAGTCATCACAATTTTTCAGGAGATTTTTGAACATCTAAAACAAATAACTGCTCCAGGTCTAGAACTGTATACAGAAGAAGACTGCAGATGTAAAACATTGCTGATTAGAGAATAAAGCATTAATCAGAAAAAATTCAGGTATAGAGTAAAACTACTGGCTTTAGTTTGGCCTGGTTTTCAGACAGATACACTGTGGTCATTTGTAGTGAAAAAGCTTTACTAATTACATTCAGTTTCTATAAAAATAACTTAATATCCAATCATAACAATGAAAGTGTCTCAGGTTTTGTTATCTGACTGCCGAAACTTAAGCACGGTTGTTTTTTTCTTTCTGCTCTGAGCAGTAACACTGTCAAACCACAGATGTCCCAGTGGGGACACCTTGGAAGACACAGCCCTGAGATCGGACGGGATTCAGCCAGACTACTTGGTTGTGTTCTGCCACCCTCATCTTGGCCTTTTTATCTTTCTTTTTTTCTTTATGGTATTGTTCATGACTAGACAGGAGATAACATAGGAAACTGTAAAGCTTCCATGAACAACAGTACAAATTACATAAAACCACTGCAGTGACATTTACTAGAAGAAGAGTTACCACACCTTATCCAGGCATGCAGCTTTCTGCAGTCATGATACGCCTCTGGATTCTTGCAGCTGCATTTCAGGACAGCACCACAAACTCCAGAGCTTAGCAGTCATGAGGTAATTTTTCTTCTCGCCTGCAGCTAGATACCTTCCCCTTCTTAATATTCAGCTTCCTTACAGCTCACTGCATCCTCCTGCAAATATGCTAAGCACTCACCCTAATCCAACTAAATAGTATGCTACCAATTTTACACGCAGTCAAGTCCTTTAAAGAGGTCTTGAACTAAGCTGGTTTTGTGTGTCATTGTCTTCAATGTTTTGCAAGATACTTCAGCTTTTACGCTTCCTTCTAAAATTCATGTTTACCTACCATGCATCTCTGCCACAAATATTCTTCAATATTGATGCTGGCTTCAGGGTTGAAGGCTGGACATTTTCATTGAGGTGTTGTCAAGAATAATTTGGTTCCTGCTTTGGTGTTCTACTGTAAACCAGTATTTGTGACTTCTTGAAAACACTTCTGACCTTTTATCATTCAAGGACTTCTAGTAACAGTCTGAAGGTTTTGACAGGATCTCCTGCAGTTTTACTATTTGGGTTTTTTCAGTGTTTGGTGACATTTAAAGTCTGTGTTTCTACAACTCTACCTACAGAACACCCACTGACAGTTACACTCTGAAGTTAAAACAATCTGGTGAGGAATGCACATCACGTCAGGTCTTTGGTGAGTGCACAAGGGCTTTATACAGATAAGAAAGAGGATGAAATAACAACATGCAGCATTTCACCATGCTCATGCCAGTACTTCCGAGGCCTCTTTTTTACTGAGTACATTATGAATACCAAGCTAGGTATAAATAAAACATGACCTATGCTGAAATAAAACATATAACTTTCCAAATAGATAAAAGCTGTTCTGTGATCATCAGCTACTAATTAAAAATGCATTGGGTCAGCAGGAAATGTTTGAACACAATCTTATTTATTGATTGCGAATGTCGCCACACAAAACCAGAACTGATCCTGTTTCACCTCACCTCCCTAAACTGTAATGTCCATCATAATCTACAATGCTGTCTGAAGCATTGCTTTTCTTCCTTTGGTGCATGTGTGTTTTGTAATCTTGGCATGGCTATGCTGAAGTTCGAGGCTGTCCAAGTGTTTTCTCCTTCTCTTTTTGTCTGATAATGTGGATTGCTGATTGAGTCAGGGTACACTTGTTCAGAAGGTAGTTTACAATGGGGAGCACTGGGCTGCAGTTGCAAGCAACAGTAACAGGAAGGCTGCTATTGCCGAATTATCTTGTGAAGTATTTGCAGCAGACTCAAAGCAGCGTGGAGAGGGGATGCGCCTCTTACTGGGTTTGAATTATTGCTGACAGGAGCATTTTGTTCCCAGTCCTGTGGCTTAAACTTTTAGATGTTACTGTGGATCTTTTGGTGGAACTGATCGTTTAAACGGATGTTGCAATTCTTCATTTCTACGTCGTTTTCTTACTAAAACAAAGTAAGTAGAGGAAAATTGTGATATTATTATGAACTCTACTTACTATAAAGTCTGCGCATACTGGCCTGGGGTATTTCCAATGTCGCAACTCTGGAGTCAGGCATTTCACTTTCCTTGGCCGATCACCTTTACACCACGCTAAGTGCTGTCGGTTCAGTACTTTCTCCGGGGACGGGCACACGCCGCTGCCCACCAGCCCCTTCCCCGAGCCCAGGGCGAGCCGGCGGCGAATAAGTGACCAAACCCGAGTCCAAAAACACCTCCGCGGCCCGGCGCGGCCTGAGCTGGGCGGGATGGGCCGGCCGGGGGTGGCCCGTGCGGACTCGCCCCCCGCCGCAGCCCCTCGCTGCAGCTCGCCCCGTGGGCCGGGTTATGTAAGCGGTTCGTCCCCG
>VZRQ01006970.1:304283-396134 GCA_013397975.1 Machaerirhynchus nigripectus
CGGAGGAAGCGGCTCTGTCCCCACCGCGCGCGGGAAGCGGCGCGGCCCCTTCCCCACGCCCGGCGCCCGGAGGAGGACGTGGCGCCCGGAGGGGGCGCGGGGGCCGGCCCGGTGCCGCTGGCGCCGAATCGGCCCCAGCCGGGGGCTCAGCGTTTCCTTAGCTGGACCTTGCAGCGGATGACAAAAGCTGAGCTTAACCTACATAATCCGTTTCCATGTTTTGGGCTTTCTCTTCCATCCCCGATTTATGTTAGTATACCCTTAAGCAGAGGCTGCAAGCGTGCTGCTCTTGATGCTCTTTCGTTTTAAATTTAGACCGCAACAAATGGGTCGAGTCCTGTTTTTTTTTTTTTTTTTTCTCCACCACTTTTCTGTCTCTGGATTAATTAGAACCTAGTTCCTGCAGGCTGGCAGGGATGCGTTGAAATGTTAATGCTTGGAGTTAGGTTGTTCCACGGGAAACACCTCTGTGCAAGTGATGGGCTGACTTCCCTCGTCAAGGCTGTCAAACTGGCAGAGGAAAACTGGTGAATTGGCTGCAGAGCCGTGTGAGCATTGCTTTTGGGCAGGTAAGGCAAGGTACCGGCTCTTTAGGATGCCCTTTTCAGGATTTGAAAATACTACCGACTGCATCACCTGTCTTGCTGTGGCAGGGCTTCTGCAAATATTTTGTCATGTTTTGATTTATTGAAGCAATTGATCACAAGTGGAGGTCTGTGGTTTGGCTCTGCCGTTGCGAGTGCAAAGTAGTGCTGTTGGAGTAATTTTTCTCCTTTAGAAATTTGGATTTATGTTTTAATTTTGGGTTCGCAAAAGATGACGGTATAATGTGTATACAATTAGATTACATATTTAAATGGCGAGATTGTTTTGCTTTCGACTGACAGGGTTTTTCTTGCAAATACAAGAACTGCTAAGACATTCTCAGCAGCTGCCTGAATCTCTACAAGTAGGCTAATGTTCATCCCTATAAGGTGAAAGAAGACATTGTTCTTTTTTTCTGTACTGTGACTAAGTTATAAATTTCTATGCATAACACATTTGTCTTGTTGAAGCATTTTTAAAAATTATTTAGTGTTTCCTGCAAAAGAATGGAGATACGTTATCTTCGTGCTACAGCTTGCAAAGATAGTGGGTATTCTGAACAATAGGTATGGAGATTTCAGTTAATTTGATGGAAACTGCAGGAGTTTAGGGTGTTTCAGTTCTTGATTATTTGTATTTGGGACAGGAATATTAAAAGGTTATAGCACCATATATTCTGACACTATCTTCAGACCATTATAAAGGTTGTTGGTGTTCATTTTTCACTTGTTTTAGAAAACTTTAGATTGTGACATTTGATACATTGTTTTCCCTTTTGTTTGGGATCAAATAAAGTGTTTTAGTACTCTGTTGAATTTATCAGCAATTCTGATCAGTGAATTACTGGATTAATGTTTTGCTTTGCTTGCTTGTCAGAATTGTCTTTAAGACTCGTGAACACATTTTGTGTATTTCTCCCCCCACTCCTTCTTCTCTTTTGAACTTGGATTAACCCTGAGTATTTAAATATATGTTTCTCTGTAAGCAGTAGAATTGTAAGGTAGCAAAACTGGTATAAAAAAGATCTAATTTGAGATAAGATAAACTAACAGAAAGTGGTGGTTAATTAGAAAGCAAGTAGATAGAGGTTTAACCTTGAGGGATGGTGTGTGCATTATAATTTCCACCACAGGAGTGCCCTCCATCATCTGCCCTACTGGGAAACAGTTGAGAAGCTGTTTTGTGAAGTTTGTAATCTGTCCGAAGATGTGGAAGTTAATTAGCTCCATGCAGGTATTTTATTGCAGGAATGACAGCTATTAAGATCCTGTGTTATTGCCATGTTAGATGGTTTTTTTTAAGGAAACTGTTCATGGGAAAAGTATTTGATAGCACAACAGTAGTGTCCTACTAGGAAGCAGGAGTTTAAGCACTTATTTCTTAAGCTGAAGGAACCTTTCTTCTGTCAAGATACATTTAATACTTTAATGGCAGCTACTTGCTGTAGATTCTGATTGGTGTGGGAGCATAATAGTTAATGACTTGATAACTCTTGGTGAACCATATTTTTTATACCAAAAAGCCTTCTATTTTTCTAGTTGTACTTTAGTTATCTGTGGATATGGGTATTTAGAAGTCTTACTTTCGAAAATCATTGAAAATCATACAGTTGAAAATCATACCGTTCCCTTACAAATCTAGGTGCTTACTGAGCTATTCTGTTTACACAGTGGAATTACCAGTTTTTTAGTAATAGATGCAAATTAATTCTGGTTGTCTTAAAATGTAACAGGCAAGGACACTTCTGGAGCATATTTAATTTGTGACCTTCAGTTTTATTCTTTCTTCTCATTTCCAAGTGATACTTGCTTTTTGATACAATAGAAGTGCCTTCTCTGAAGAAAATTTTGCTGTCTTGTTTGCATCCCACTGAGATTTTTTTTTTTTAGAGAGGTGCTTCTTGTGTAATCAGTGAATTTAATGACAAAGTTTGCTGCCCACGCAAAATAATTTCAGCTCCTTACAGTCTCAGTGTCTGTCCTGAAAAATTTAATTGCTGTTTTTGAAATGTATATGATTGACTTAAGTCTTTCAGTCTTCTTGTACATGTGACTGTTTATGAAACCCTTGCAGCATAGTTTGTACCTCTATAAAGACAGCAGTTACCCACGTGCTGTAGGAATTTAACTGCACTGAAGGGCATACAGCATTTTAATCCCTTTGCTTATTTATCTAGACCAGCCTTTGAAATGCACACTTGGTTAATGACTCTTTTAAGACTATGGAAGTGTTCATCTAGATGTGTTGTTCCTCTGAGGCACGCAGTCATTCAGTTAGGCCATGTGTGTCCAACAGATGCCTGTGGAAAGTGAAAGAAGCACTCTTTAAAATGAAATAACACATATTTATTACTTTTAGTAAACTGTGCCACCTTCAGTCAAGCTTCTTTCCACTGTCCAGTATTGCCTATTGGTAATACTGGACATCAAAAGGATGTCACTGACACTCCCTAAAAATAGTAGCCTGCACCCCTCTGATCCTGGAGCCCTGGCAATGTGATTTGCCGTACATTCTCGTACTTTAGCCTCACTGGCAGGGTGACACACGTGGGTCTGAAAGATAATTTAATCCTGTCACAAAGTGTCAGCAGCAATAAGGTCCCAACACATTGTAAGGCCCGTGGGGCACTGCCTTCTTGGGATACCCATGGGCTGCACAGGCAGCTTCCTAACCCAGCTGGCATGGGGAAAATGGGGCTGATGACACTCATTTTCATCCTTTGAGGAGGAGGAAGAGACAGAAATCCAGTGGTTTTGTTTCTGTAACAAGTTTTCTTGGTCTGTTATTGGGCGTCTGCAGCCAGGGATGTTACAGCTTTTGAAGTATCTTGAAAAGGCAAGTTTATCTTTACAGGCTAGGCAAGGCAGTAAATGGTTAGTCCAAGCATACATTTCAAATTGGTTATCAGTTATAAGTGTATAGATGCATCTGTATGTGGTGCATTATAAAGACTGTTCACCCAAACTTAAAAATGTAAAGCTCCAGCTGCACAACTGGCTGCTGGAATGGCCTCTGCTGTCTTTCACAGATCGTCACTATGGGGTCAAATGACATTCTGTGTTTGAGTGATGGTGAACAGGAGCTACTTACTTCCCTTCAAAAACAACGCCTATTTTTTTTTCCTCCCTCCAGGCAATTCACTTTTATGGATATAGCATCCACTCTTTTAATGTGTGCAGAACACTTATGTCTTAACTGCTTGGCAAGAGAAGAATGATAGATGTGAGGGTGTATTGCAGTGTTGGGTTTGGAGGTTAGCAGTTGTTCTGATCTCCTGTATGTTACACTTTAACTGACTGAATATAGACTTGTGGTTGCATTAATTCTGTGCTTTTAGAATTTTAATTAAAGGAAGTAGTTATTGCTTTAATAATTTTGAGAAGAATGCATTCGTTTTAAGGGGTTTTACAGACTAAGTATGTACTAAGAAGCAGCCTGAGACATTCTATCTGCCCTAGGGGGAGGTGGTGAAGGAAGTGCTAGTAGGAAAACAGCACCTGTAGATTTTCCAAATAATGTCTAGAATGTCAGTCAAATATTGATTCTTACAGTTGCAAATTATTTATGCTAAGATTTTAGCCAGGCATTTAATACCTGTTAAAGAACCCATGTGTTTCAAAATATGGTGCGTGGTGGTAAGAATAGCTGAAAGCCTCCTAAATTGCATGACTTAAGGTTGTAGCCAGAGGTGATCATCTACCATTTTTGTAAGCAAAGCTTGTTTGTTGTAGACAAGTTAGTTAAGGGGAAGAGAGATAGTACTCTACTTGTTCAATATCAACTGCTCTGTCTTCTGTACTCTTTGGATGCTTGTTTTTATCACACAACTTGCCCGTGGTTTAATGGTTAGAGAGTTAAACTAATTGTCATTTCCTGTGCTGGTGGTTCTTTGGCTGAAAAAGTGCTGACTTGGTTGTAGTTGTTAGTAATCTCCTGGATGACCGAATGTGTCTTAAAATTGTACACTGACAATGAAACAGTCTCACTGTGGTTGTGATTAGCTTTAAAACGCATTCAGGCATATTCACTGTGATTCAAAAAGTGGCTTTCTTACTGGCTTCTGCCACGGGTTAGCCTTGGCTGACTACTCAGCTGCTTGCTGCTCCCAACCCTCAGTGAGACAGGAGAGAAAATAGGATGGAAAAGCTCGAGTTGAGATGAAGACAGAGAGATTGCTTGCCAGCTACTGTCACAGGCAGAACAGACTTGGCCGTGGTGTCAGTCCATGTCAACTCCTCTTCACAGTTCCTTCCTTGTGCTGTTGCCCAGCTCCAGCCTGGTCTCTCTTGGGCCCTCCAGGGTGCCTCTGCTCTGAGCTCCTGCTCCTCCTCCGCTCCTGCTCTTGCCTCTGGGTTCGCAGGGCTGTTTCTCACACTCTTGTTCTCCCTCACTTATTGCTCATGGGGAGTGTTTTGCTCTTTCTGAACAAACAGTTTCCCTGAGGCACTGCTGTCATGGCAGTGGGGCTCAGCTGAACCCTGCTGTGGCTGCCGTGGAGCTGTCTGGAACTGGCTGTGTCTATTGCCCGGCAGCCCTGGACACTCCTCACGCAGGCCTCCCTGCAGCCCCCACCAGCATCTGGGCAGCTGCATCCCATAAAACTTCTTCAGGAGGAAGCCATTGTGTTCTGATATTTCTTTTCTGGAATAATACTAAATGAAGTTTATTCCTGCCAACACTGAGGGAAGGTATACTGAAGTATAGTAAGGTTCTGTCTCCTGCCTTAGGCTCCTCCATGAAGTTTCTTGTTGTCTAGGGCAAGTTGAGGAGGCACTAAATGTGGCCTGTGGGACACTGCAAATCAACTGCAGAGGTCCAGAGGTAGATGGCTGGAGGAGAGGAGAACATGCAGCAGGGCATAACTCATGTAAATGTGCTCACAGGTGTGTTAGTCCTGACACATCATCCCTTATATTCCCAGAAACTGCTGACCCCTGTGGAATTGCCCCTGAGGATGCTAGCTTTCCCTGGGCACTGTGCTCCACAGCATCTGGCTCGGATGCCTGAGTGCGAACATCCTATTGATTGCACAGCTACGCTCAAGTGACCTATTTCTCTGCAGCCGGCCGTGCCGTAAATGACACTGCATCTTTCTGTTCCTCATTCCCCAGGGATCTCTGCTGTTTTTTGAGATTCGAAAGGCCCAGCTGTACAAGGAGTCAGTAACACAAAGAAAAGAAGGTTGAGTTTTGAGAATTTTTTGTTCTTTTGTCTTTAAAGGTGTGATAGTCTCTGAAATGGGGGAAAATATGGCAGGTAAACTCCTTGTTTTGGCTGAAGGTGTGTATGTGGGTGGATTGCAGGGCATGGTTTCATTTTGCAGCTAAGATAATCCAGTGGGTAGTTGCTCACACCTTTCTGTGTACCTCCACTCGTATATCCTTAGTGCATCCAGTGTGCCTACTCCGGCACTTGTTCAACCTACGGCACACTAGTTGGGGAAGCTGGACCAGGAAAATACTGAAGTTAAATACCGAAGGGGGGATTTACAGTTGCCTGACCCTGGTGTCAAGCAACTGACAGGAATCTGTCCATTCCACTGCAGGAAGCATCTATCCTGATGTCTGGCAGGTGTGGGATATTTAGAGTCAAATAGACTAGCTCTTCAATCAGCTGATGGATGGTGGAAAAATCTCCCAGCACAGAATTGGTTTGCTGCTGCAGATGACATCAGGAAGTATATAGTTAATCCCCAGACTTACCAGGAAGGCCGAGGAAGGTTAAGTGAGGATCAGGAAAAAGTGACATTAATTCCACTGGACAGTGTAACTTGCACCAATTAGTGGACTCACAGTTTTAAGCAAGTCCAGAATAATGGATAATGACTGAAGAGGTGGTAGGAGACTCACTCAGTCTTGCTGAGGAAGGGCAGTGCAAATAGTGTCAAGTAAAGGTCATAACTGCCTCTTCATTTGTTAAAATAACTGAAATAGACTTAGAAATACAAGTAAAAAAGGAAAAGATGCTTTTCAAACTTTCAGCTTCCTGATACGTTAAGAGACCAGTGGTGTGGTATTCAGACAAGAAACATTCTTGAATGATCCTGGAGTCAGATCTGAGATTCCTTATAAGGTATCCTTATGTTTTTAATGTTTGTTTTACTCCTTTTGTAGCATAGTTTCCAGATGGTGTGGAAAGCTGCAACTTTTTTGAACGCTTCAAAACAAATAAACCTTTTTTTCCCCGTATCTGTCTTTCTTATAAGATGGTGTCTTCTCTCCCGAATGCCTACTCTTCAGCGAAGCTATTTATACTTTTCGGCAATTCTCAAAGCCTTTGGAGGCATTCTTATAGTTGAGAATTAGTGCTTTGTATAAAAGTTCAGTGGCTAACACTGACCAAAGGCCTGATGGTTCTGCGGGTAATAAGGAAACAAAGTATGAAGTATAGTGACCTAACTAAAAGCACAAAAAGACGTTGGAAATACCCTTGCTTAAAAGTTCATCATTTTTCCTACTTAGCAAAACCACAGCTAACCATTGCAGTCTTAACTTGTTTCTGTTCTCTTCATCATCTGAAATACCAAACTGATTGAAAAAAGGCTGTTGTGTGGTTGGTAGAATTATTGTAATGTCAAGCTTTACATCAAAAGTGATTGTAGTCAGGAAGACAGAAACCAAACAAGTGCTGGTTTTGACTGAAAGTATCCTGAGTAGAGTTGATGGTGTATTGTGTGAAGGATTTTTTGGTTTTTAACTACTGCTTTTCAATTTCCAGGGTATTGTCCTTCCTTATATTGAATAATATATATTCAATATAATTGTGTGAGAGGAAGCTGTAAAGCTAAGTGTGGGGAAAAGTTGTGCTCTGTGACCTGGGCACCGGAAGTTTATAAGGAAAATCTCCTAATGTCTTACATGAAGACAGAATTTCATCCTTTCCACTGAAATTGTAATAATGTGGGAACTCCCTTGCATAGTTCTGTTACTCAGTGCATACTTCTGTTAGCATGCACTAAAACTATAGCCTGGAGGCTCAGTTTTTTCTGATATTTGCACATTAAACTAGGTCCTGTTGTGTTTATAATGCACATTAGACCTCTTTACAGTGCTAGGATTTTTTCCTTCATTTTTCATACTTGGGCAAAATATTGCAGTAAATTTTATTTTGGGGGAGTCTCTGTCTTCTCCATTTATTTTAGTGTCAAGTATATCTTTAGAACTGATATTTGACTACAGAGAGGAGAGAAAATATGCACTTTTTTATAGTAAGACTGCTAGACTCTTACTTGTTCCACGTTGCAAAGTGTGGGAGCTACTTAAAACCATTTAGTATTTTTTGACTCATTTTAGCAGTTAGGATTACTTCACTTTTCCCCACGCACAGAGGAGATTGAACTAAGCCTTTAAACAGAGAGAGAGAGGACAAACGTAATTCTGTAAGAAAGGTGTTAGAATGACAAGCAGCTTGGAGAAAAACATACCTGGTTTGGAATACCAATAAAGCTAAGCTGTAAGAAGGGGGGAAACAGATGATAATCAGCTTTTTTTTGGATAGGAGGATTCAGCTGATCAACTACAAACATACAGTTTTTTTAACAGACCGTAGGAACTGACTGCATGTCCTGTGGGCTTGCTGCTCAAAGTTTATATTAACTTTAGGCATAACTTAATGTGTTTATTTTCCTAGACTTTTCCCTCTTCTGCAGTTGACAAACTGCAGTTGACAAACTTCCCAAGTGTAAAAGGTAGCCTTCTCCTCTGCAGTTGCTATATGGAAGTGAATGGAAACCAGGAGTATCATTTTGTGTTTCCATGGGGTGAATAGTGCATTGAGTCCAAAAACAAAGAGGCAAGCCAGCATAGCAGGCATGAGGTAATAGTTGTAGTCTGTGTGCCAAACATGAAATAAGAAACATCTGCAGTTTGTATTTTGAAGTCTGTTTTATGCAAATGTTCTATCTGGAAGCAGAAAATTCACAAGAGTGCCATCAACAACTGGACTGAGTTTTTGGTCTTGCTTCTGTCAGTGATGAAATGAAAGCAAACCTCTTTCTATCCTGTTGTGGGTTTGAATTTAATCATTGGTTTGATTCTAAGTAACTACAGCTAAATGCTGTGTTTGAATTTTGAAGTGTGTTATGAATTTGAGTTTGGTTTACATACTTTCTAGAGTAGAAATCAGGAAGGCAGAGCCCAATATTACATTCTTGGGTAAGTTTAAAGATTTTGCCACCTTTTTAGTTAACAGTTGAATACAATTCTCCGCTAGCTGAACAGATTTTGTCCTCCTCAGTTAAGGCAGTGAGAGATTTATGCCTATTATACTCCAGTTTAGAATCTGCCTTAATGTGCAATTTGGCAGTAGGATAGAGCCTGGTTGCTGCTAGGCATCAGACCTGTATCTTCCCACTCCCTCCTTGGCACTGCTTCTTGTCTGACCCCTTGCTGAGCAAGCTTAGAAAGTCAAATAAGCAGATAACCTTTTCCGTAAGTGAGGACAGTTTGTTCCTGAACCACTTTCTGTAGGCTCTGGAGTGGCATGGCTTATGCTGGGGAAGCAGGAGGAGTGTGTGTCTGGGCAGGGGGGAGCAGCCCTTGCATGGCAGCTGACCAGTAGATCCAATTAGCTCTGATGTCAAACAGCGTTCCCAGCTCAGACCCATTTTAGCCAGTGGCATAAGCTGGCCAGCTGGACTCTTTGATGGAAAGACAGAGCTGTTCACGTCTGACTTTCTGTAGACCCTGCTGGGGGTGGTTATAGAGAGTGAGCTACCTGATTGTGTCTTTAAACTGCCATGGCAAGATTCTCAGAAGCTCATCCGTCAAATTGAGTTATTTATTACTTCTAGTTGCCATTGTTTCTTCTAAATTGCATACTTTCCTGTACAGGATACCTTGTAGCTTGTTGTTGTACAGTCCTGTGCCCATTTGTAAAGTCATAAAAATCAGACCTTGTGAAGGTTCACTCTGAAATACTGCTTTGTATAGAAGACAAATGTTTTATAGTTGTAATTATCTATGATGAGAGATTGTGCATTTAGCCACTTATGTAGGGGAGAAAAACAAAAACTGTTTAACCTCAATTTAGAAATTTGAGAAGCGAAAGAAGCTGGAGGTTTGGTTACAATCTACTTGAAATTTAGCTCTCAAGAAACTGAAGCACAATATATATTCCTTAAAATATGACCATAGCCTTTTTTTTTGTAAGTGATACTGCCAGTCAGGTGAATGTGTACTTTGAGGTTTGTATTTTGAGTAATTTCTTCTTTAGGTTTCCTTCTTCTGTTTTATTCTTCTACTATTTTATGTTTTTCTCTCTCTTAGTAAGTGAATTCTTTTGCACATTAATAATACAGAGGACAGGCATAAGCCTTTGTATAACAGGCAGTGTTATCAGCCTCTACAAGTAAAAACGTCGGTAAAAAGGCCTCTCTCAATATTCTTCTGTTTAAACTCTCACATTCCTGTTTTTCTTTCCCTGCTTTGCTCCATATCTGTACATTTTTATCTTTCTTCATGCTTAGAATTGTTCTAATCAGTTTCTAACTGGAAAACTATGAGAACTGAGTTAAATAGCTTGTAGGCTCTGTCAAGAAAGCACACTAATAAAGGATATGAGTCCTTAGGATGAATCATACTTTAGCTATCTGACACTGTAAAGTACTTTTGAGAAACTGAAATGTAAAAATTTAATAGTTCAGGCTGTCATTTCATCCCACTTTACCCTGCTTCTTACTGCACTTCGATTAAACTGCATCATCCACCTACTCTCAGCTGCGTTCGTGTTGAGAGGAGGGACTAGGACCTTCTGGTATCTTAGTTCATGGCCAGCTGGTAGAGCTGTGAGTTTCCAGAAAGTTTCCTTCTTTCAAAACTCCAGAATGTTTGTAAAAAAAGGGTCCTGAAACTGTCATCTGGCCACCTTCCCCGAAAGCATTAGAAACCTCTCTTTCCAATCTTCTGCTCACTGTGGAAGAAGAAAGGCTGCATTATAGACCTGGAACTTATTTTGGACATTTGTGTTAATAACAGTTGCAATTTGCTTTGCAGAAGGACCATGGGGATGAAGTGCACCTAGGAAGTATGTGTCTAGGAGGTTAGTGTTTGGATGCCATTTTTTAAACATTATTTTCAAAAGAATTTATGGAGTAGTTATTTGTTGAAGTAAGGGGTTTTTTTTGCCTGTTTTTGGAAGAAACACACACATGCCAGGATCTTTTTATTGTGTCAGGATATCAGATTGAATGACTGCACCTTATCAATCGCTTCACCTTAGGCTGAAGGAGGCTGCTGTCGCACCATTCTATTGCTGACTCTCTGCTTTTTTTAAAGCCTTGTATAAATGTGCTAAAGTATGACATCTGCTCTTGTGTCTACTTTTGGAAAGGCTTTTTAGCATTTTGGGTTCCCCTGCCTCCACTGCCTTTTCTCACTGTGTTGTCTTTGCAGCAGTTAAAAAAAATATAATATTATCTGTGAAGACTTGTTGAGCACAAAGCACACCCTAGAGTGATATTTTCTCTAATCTTGTGGCGGTAATGATCTTGCAGGTATGATGAGTAAACAAACATTTTCCAACTGAAGTAAGTTTTTTCCTACAATACAGCAAATGGGTCATTGAGAGACCATTTGTGGTGTGGTTATGCAGCCCTAGGGGACAGGAGGGAGAGCAAAAGAGAGGCTATGACACATTAAGGAACTTGCTGAGAAGGGAGGTGTGTGTAGAAGATGCAGCCGGATACGTTCAGCAGTGTCGGGATTATATGAGTGGGTGTGGGAGGACTGGCTTGAAGGTGGGTTGACTTCTTCCAAAATACTGTCATGGGATCTTTGTGCATAATGAGCAGGGTTTTGGGTAAAGGTACAGATGGTGAGGGTAAACTAATTAACTTTGGCAGTGTCTTTGGGCTGAATGCTGACTCTCTTTCCTTGAAAGGGCTTCAGGCAGACTTAGTGCCGTCGTGTGTGAAATATGATTGTACAGCCTGGTCACATCCATGATGACTAGAATGAGCTTTGCATAGTTAGGTTTGATAGTGCTATAGTGAGATCTCCTTCAGAATCCTTTGACTGTGTAAATTTGCACTAGCTGTCATGGGTGATTCACTTCTGGTCACAATCCATGTCAGTCACAGTGTGGAATAGAAAAATCAGTATTCTTATTTTAGTATGTATCTGGTGTGAAACCCAGTTAAGTCTTTTGCTGTTGCTTTCCATTCAGTGTCTAGGTAAAGTAAGTAACAGTATCGTTAGCTGTCACTTAAAATAATAATCTTTACATTCAAGCATGTTAGACGTATTTTAGGAACCAAATGTAAAGACAGTGATGTTATTATTTTGTATATGTATATCATAGGGGATCTGTGCATGCCACTGAAATTAGGAGTGGTAATGATCCAGAATTAACTGGGAGCCTTTCAGACAGCAGTAGATGACAGCATTCTGTAACACACAGAAAAAGATACATGTTTTTGTGGAGTAAAGTTTCAACAACTGTTCCCTTATAATAAATAATCTACTTCCTGCACTTTATATACTTAGTTGTAAAGGCATCTGTTTTAAGTGCCTAGGCTGGAAACAGAGGACTATGTTGGTATATTTAACTGACCAAATTTAAGGAGGCATTCAACTGTTTGTATAAAGAAGGCTCCTTTTGAGATTTTTTTGTGATCTTACATGTATTTTGTCATGTTTGTTGGTGGAAATTGCAGCCCAGTAGGATGACACTAGTTTTTTTCTTCTAGTGAATCCTAGTGAATTTCTGCCTATGAAAGGTAGATTTTTCTAACCCAGTAAAGAATGATCATAGATGCTAATATACAATTCAGCAGCACAAATATTGATTAGACATTTTTGCTTGCTTTTTTTACCCCACTCTGAATTTTGGGCAGATGGACACTGGTGGCTGATTGGCAGGTTTGAGATTAGAGCAGCAGGGTGAGGCAGGTGTGCTGGCTGAGTGGTGTGGGGACGCCTGTGTATCTTCTCCTTTTACACTTGATTCTTTTAGTGTGGGCTGTTTGCTGAAAGATGATGCATTTGCAGAGAGCTGTCCAAAAAGGACATGGGGAGCACAGAACAGGGTGCATAGAGATTGGGGATTCCTCAGGACTTGGCTCAGAAAGTGAGTTTCAAATAATGAAACTAGTATATTAATTTTTAAACAATGTCTTGGACTAATGAGGTCTATAAGGTCCTATTTTATGGTTTACTTAGTGCTGAGATTTAGTTACTGGGTTTGTTTCTGCTATTTTGGTGCTTGTATTTGGCTGTTTATGATACAGCTTTTCAAAGCTGATTGAACTCACCTTCTTATGCAGACACTTGTATATTTGTAATGGCCTTCTATGAAATAGGATCTCCATTAGGTCTGCAAGGTAACACAAAGGTGTGGATATGCCACAAAACATTAAAAACTATAGACTACTTGATTATGTCATCAGCTATCCTTTTTAGCAAAAAAAAGGAGTATGTTTGATGTCACGGGGGCAAAGAGAAAGCTTTTCTTGAAGTGATCACGTGCAACCATGTTCTGTTGACACGTCTAAAATAACATGTATATAATATAATAATAAATATGTAAAACCTACATACTATTTACCTGTTAAAAATCTACACTAAGTGTCGTTCTTGGGACATACCGCTTTTAAATGCAGAGGCTTCTCCTCAACAGTAGAAATCCAGTGAAAAAATGACTGTTCCACCCCACCCCACGTCCATGCCTCTGTGTACAGGATGGCTGTAAGGAAAAGGCATGACCCTGGTGATGGCACTGTGGGTGCACTCTTGCTGCTGTTCACAGCCAGCTGTGCATCCCAGGAGAAGTGAGAGGGGAGTGCCTGAGTGAAGAGACCCTTCTGGAGCCCAGAGCACCGTGCAGGTAGACTTGTGTATTTCCCTGGAAAGCCTGGTGGGATCTGGCTGGCCTGTGCCGAGCCAAAGCTTGGAAAGTCTTGCTGACCTCATGCTGATCTGTGTGTAGCTATGGATGTGTACCAGCACTTACCTCTTGAGGCCTACCAGCTCAAGGATCAGGCTTCATGAGTTAACTTAGCGATGCTGAACTGCCCTTGGGTGCAAAGGTGCTCCAGAAAGCATTAATTCTGTGATGTGCCAGCGTGTCCTCCTGGACCTGTGCTTCAGCACCACACCCGGCGCTTGGTGTGTCCCCAGGCTGTCTGTGTGTAGGTGTAAAACTGAGAATAGATTATAGCAGGGTGTTTGGTGGTGCTTGTTACTTTCTCTACTTGCAGTACCTGCAGAGATCTGGTGGGAATGACTCTCTGCCCCTTCTAGTATGTTAACCCTGTTAACCGAATCTAATTGCACTGGGTTGTTGCATCTTTTGGGATATATTGCAACAATATGTTTGGAACATGAGAAACTCTTGAGATTTTTGGAAAATTTTCTTGGAATGAAGGGTGGTAAAGTGCTGGAAGAACCAGAGAGGTTGTGGAATCTGTCCTTGGAGGTATTCAAGACTCAGCTGGATGAGGCCCTGAGTAGTCTGATCTAATTATTTTGCTTTCAGTTGAAGGTTAGAGTAGGTGACTTCTAGAAGTCCTTTCTTAAGTTACTCTAGTTCTGTGGTATTTTTAGTTCTTATTCCTCTTAAGTTCCACCAGAGTGAAAAGTATCTCTCCCTTTTGGGGGTTTGTGTATGGATGGTTGTAGGTTCACATGCTGAGCGTTTGTCTAACCGAGAGATCTGAAGGGTTTGACACTTAATGCTGTGTTAATGCTACCACTATGGCATATTAAATTATCTGCTGCATTTCTTTTAACACCTGTGTAATGCCATAAAAGCTGAAATGTCGCCAAAGAGTTGTGTAGTGGAAAACAGCATAATAAAGGGTGAATCAATCTAAATTTCCCTTCTATAAATGTATTTTAAATGTCTCCTAAATCAGAACTATCTCTAATTTAATTAGCTTGGCCTTCAATAAGTCTGTTTTACTCTTGCTGGAATAGCTAGATGCAGCTTGAGAAGGATGAAGTGGAATTCTTGTGGAAAGTAGCCCTGTTCAGAGGGAGGGATGGTAAAATTACTGTTCCCAAAGCAGACGGAATATTAGTGAAAAATGTGCTGGATGTGTAGGAGAAGAAGAAATGTCCCAGTTTCCCACTAGCTGTGTGCAAAGCTGTCACACTTCAGTACATTAGGTGATGACACATAGAGGGTGGTATGAAGGATGACACCTGGAGTGGTATTCCCTTAGAATCTTGGCTGGGACCTCTTTACAGAGTGTGACTGGTGAGCCATGGGCACGTGTGTTCACGTCTGGCTCCTCTGGTCTTCCCCCTCACCCTTGGACTTGAAAGATACTCACTGGAATAGTTAAGAGAGGAAAAACTAAGTTTAAGGAAGAGAAGGAAATAGATTGCACAAGGTATGGCTGAAGTAGAGTGAAGGGGAAGGAGGATTGGGTGATTCTGAATTACTGGCAGAAAAGGTAGGCAAATGTGCTAAAGGGAAGAAGAGGCAGTAACCTCAATGGAGAATGAAGTTGAGGAAAATGAGATGGACAGGCATATTTAAGGCCTTCAAGAACCTGCCTACTAAAAAGCAGACTGTTTTAGATGTCATGTTACAGTTAAATAGCGCATGCAGTAAGGAATTTACTGTGTAAGTAAGTATTTACTGTGTTCCTCAATTTTCAAGTGGCTTGGCAAGCAGCTGTTACCACTCTGGTTAGTAGGTCTAGTGATTTGGTTGCTTTATGAGGAGCATGTATGTATTCATATGTGCGGGGGCAGGGTTATATATATACCGACATACATTAATTTTTACATTGTTTTCTGAACTATTTAATTTACTGAAGAACAAGTGCAGCTGGAAATAGCAGATGTCATTGCAGAGGCAAATTGCTGTTGCGACCTGGGATGGACAGTGCTGAAAGTGTTTAAATGATCTAAAAATAATGTCACATAGCGTAAGAGACATTATATGTGAGCTGATACTTCTTCATGAGTCATTTCCTGCTGAAAGTGCTCTACAAAGTTAACTGCTAGAGGGGGTGTATGTATGTGATCGTATACAAATGAAGAGCAGCCGTGCTTTTTTGCAAAGTTCTTTATGTGCCTCTGCTGGTTGCGAGTTTGAATGTCGTGATCAGTATTCTGCCTTTAAACAATGCTCGGATTTAGATACTGGCTGTTGGAAATTGTAATGGTCTTCTGGGATTGTACTCTGTGATAAGTTTTCCCTTGAGGTTGACTGTGAGAATATGTGGCCTACTTTATAAACTCCTTGAACAGAGGAACCAGTTGCTGCTCTGCATTGTGTTTTAAAATGTAATACTTTAATGACTATTTAAATTAAAAAATAACCAAAATGAAACAAAGCACTAGATGGATATGTGTGTCACAAAGGCGGCGTGTGTGCAGCTACATAAGGAATTACTTTAGGTATCAGCATTGACGATTTCATTGCGGGCGTTATCACCTAGGTCATTTGGTTTATGCACAATAGAAAATGATTGTATCTCAGTGGCCGAGTCTTCAACTGGTTTCTGTCCTAAAATTAATTCATTCCTTTGTATTTGAAGACTTGCAGTGCAAAATTCTGCTGTGAATTGAGAATCAGTTCTAGGATAGAAATCGGATGATAAAGAGTCTTGTTAAAGAGTGCAAAAAATAGTTGAAGGATCATGTTTCTAAGCAGTAAAAATATATGTGTTGGAATTTTTGGGAAGCTTTCATCTAGCAAAATGATTTTAATTAACAAAAAAACCCCTCCAAGACACAGACACAGTCACAGTCTGGCTCAAGCTTGATCTATGAAACATAGGATTCAGCTTTCATCTTGACAGGTATTTTGTTTCTAACTTTTGTATTGTATCTCTAATGACAGACTTCTGGCTTTCTTTTTTATAGGCTCAGATTATTCCTCAGTGGGATGGTTACCTGGTACTGAATCCCTGTGGCAGTCCTCAGCGATTTCATCAAGCAGTCAAAACAATCCTGTGAGAAGACACAGCATAGCTTCTGACAGCGGGGACACTGGTATTGGTACCTCCTGTTCTGACAGTGTGGAAGGTGAGTTGACACTGCTAAGTTTTGGATGTTTCTGAGAGAGAAACAATGAAAAATGTTTTAAAGGTGTTTTGCACAAGCTGACTGTACTTTTGCAAAGCTGTTGAATGCATACGGTTTCTCGCTTGCTGGAGCCAAGTAATTGTTTTGGTGAGGGTTAATTAATTTAGTTCTACATGAGTTGTGTGCGTATCTTGCATCTCTGCCACAAAGGCGGTACTTTGTTACATGTTTTGGTAACTGCAGTCACAAGAAGTGCCAGATTTATACAGAGTAGTAATGTCTTGTACTACAGCACTTGATAAACAAGTGATAAAAGCAGAAACTTCTGAGGGAGTTGACAGAAGGACAATGCTTTCTGGTATTTGTTGTGTGTGTCACATAGTGTGTGTCAGCAAAGAAAGTTTGCTCATCGTGCTGTGAGGAAGATGGGGCGTGTTGTCTCTTCTCATCTCCACTTCTGGTGGGAAGGAATTTCCATTTTATTGCGTGGCATTCGACACACAGCGATCTTTGAGAAGAATCAACAGTATCTAAAGATTGTCAGAACTTAGTTTGGATTAAATCATGATTGCTCAAAGCTGATCTTATCAGGGAGGGGTACAGCCTCTCAGGTGGCAGTGTCTCCTTAACACTGGCACCCTCCCTATGCAACGTGTTACTGGAATTAAGCCTGAATGAAAGAGAACAAGGCTGTTACAAGACTTGAGGTTTCCTTCTTGCTTTGACTTATTTCCCGGTAAGATTTTCAAGACAGGTAATGAATGACAGCAGGACTGTGATATACTTTTCTCCAGCATCTTTCTATGCCTGATAAATTTTGCAAGAGGGCTAGCTGGAATGAGGACGAACAGGAAGAATCAGTAGAAATGAAGTAAGGAATGCTGAATCAGTGTAAGACAGAAGTCTCCGTGGAGGGCTGAGCATTCCTGAGGAGACGTCCAAATGCCTCAGTTAAGTCTGTCAGGCCTCTTTTGCACATGAGAAAATCCTTTCCACCCTCTTTCTGTTGCATCTGTCAGTTGGAAAGGAACTCATAACTTGCTTTCTGCTTGCTTTAATTTCTAAACAGTTGTTGGCTTTGCCAAAATAAAGATTTTGGTCAGATAGTTAAATTCTTGGGTGTAAAACTGAAATAGTAAATGGGTATTAATACAGAAGCGTTTTTTTTTTTTTCCCCTCAAGAGATATAGGGGGGATAAAGCATTCTCGTGGTGTGTATTTATATATAGATTTAATCGCTCTCAGCCAAATGCTACACAGTAATATTTTAAGAAGCAGCATTTGAATTAAAACCATGCTCTCCCCTCCCCCCTTTTGAGGGTTTCCCCATTTGAGGGGTGGGATGAAGGAGAGGAAATGAAACAGCAGCTCCTCATCAGATGTTCTGTTCACCTCTGTATGCAAGAGAATAATCCATTCAGGGCTGGGTGGGGGGAGACTGTGCTGAGGGAGAGGAAAATAAAGAGGGGAAATGTTGCAACAACAGATAGTTCATGATGTTTGTCTTTGGCAATGCTTAACAGTGGTCAGTTCTACTGTATCCTTAATGTTATGCATTTCCCGCCACCTTGTTTGAAAAACTTTTGAGTAGCAGAAAAGACAGTGTTAAAGAAAAAAGGAGGGAAACTTAATGGTAAAGTGAAGATTAATGGATAATCGTATGACAGGCTTGGAGATTGATTGTATATGTATATTTTTACTGGAAGGGGTCATTGCCTATGATATCTAGTTGCCTGCATCTCTCAAGCTGCTCCCTCCACACATCCACAAAAAGAAAAGAGTATCATTGTCATCTGTGGGACTGTCAGGCCAGACTGGTAATTGCAGACTTGATGCTGGCCATCTGCTGTCAATGTGGTGCTTGGGAAGAAGCTCCTGGGCACTTTTCAGAGGGGAATTTTTTTCACAAGTTGGCAGATTATTACACTTTTTAACAATGCTCAGGGAATGAATTGTGGCCTTGCTATTTCCTTTCTGTTATGCCCACAAAAAATCAAAAACTTAATTTGAGAATTACCATTAACATCTCCCTTAATTCGAAGATTGCACCTGAGTTTTTTTGTACAGCTATATAGTTGCTAATAAATATGCTCATGCAGGGAATGGACCTCAGGTGCATTTAAAATATATTTTTGCTGGGTTTTTTTCATAGCATCGTAAGTGTTCTTTCAAATTCATCTTCATACTCATACTAAATTCAGGAGCATTCATTCTTTTTGAAAATGCAGGGTTTAAAGAATAGTGACAAGTACCCCTTGTATTCGGTTCAGACCTGTGTGATTTGGAGGGGAGATGGGTTTTGACAAAGACAGGAGAAAGAAACCTTTTATGTTAAAATGTATTCAGTTGATTGTATATTATGTTGTGCAAAAGTAGGAAAATTAGGAAGTGAAATAGGCAGTGGAGTTTCACTGTTGAAATTGCACAATGTTGATGTGTACTGTGGGAGCTGAGGAGAGAAATTTATAAACCCTAAATGTGGGGATGTTAGTGTGGATAGATCTGACACTTTTAATTCAGAGCGCTCTTAATATAAAGATTAAAAGGCATTTTGTATCTACAGTGTAAACTACAGTTAGTGTGTCTGGGGTTTTTATTTGTTTCCTGTCAGTAAGTTGTTCTGGATTCACATGAGCTTCATTTTTAATAACCGTTGTGATTCCTGTATATAATAATTCTTTTAGTACCACTTACAGAAGAAATATAAAGTGTGTATTTTAAGTATCTTTGAGACTCTTTTTATTTTGGTTACCTAATTAGAGAATCAGGGACTTGGCACAAATTAAATGGTTGGTAAATGCCAGCAGAGCTCTTTCCCTTGAGCATATTCTGAGTTTTGAGTTTTGGACAGGAGGGACAAGAACTAGATATTGCTGTGGTAAGATACAGGGTCCATGATTCTTGCAGACCAAAACAGTTTCCTTCATCAGATAAGCTTGTTGTGCAGCAGAAAGTCCCTTATAAAAACAGATCTTTCTCCTTTATTGTTACGTGCAATTTGTGATTTAACATTTCTGGTTGCAAGTAATAGTGTGAAAATTCATAGGATGTTGCTTTCCTGGAAGAGAGAGATTGGATGCAGAGAATCAGAGTTACTTTTTTTAGGAGTTGATGTTCTGCTAGTTTAATAAAACCTCTTTTTAAACAATCCTCCAACAACTTCTCTGGAACACTTAGCTGATAGAATAGGAACTTGTTTTAATGTTACAAGACCCAGAGGAGTCCCTTGCCTATCATTTTTAAGGGAATATATTTTATTTTTAAGGGATTAAAAAACCCAAATTACTTCAGTTGAATTGAACTGAATTGGGAACAGGGTAAAGCCAGTATCAAAGTTACTTGGTTTTGCTGTTTCAAGCACTCTTTTTTCTAGCAGGTCCCAAGCATGGTATTCTAATGCCTTTTTTTTTTTTTTTTTCAGTAATGGAGAAAAAGAAAAGTTAATAAATGTAACTATTCAATACAGTGAAAGGCAGAACAGAATTTCGGGAGGCAAAATCTAATTATGAGTATCTTGAGGGGGGTTTTCTTCTGCTGCTAAAGATAATGAAACTGACGATGTGTAGGTCAAACATGTGAATCGTGCTATCAGTTTGGGTATCACAAAAGTGCAGTATCACAAGGATCCTAGATCTTGATTGCTGGCAGTGCTCACTGTCTGCTGTGTGCTGTGATTTTGGAGGATGATGGATTTTCAGAGAAGTTCTTGATCTTAACTGAGTTGAGATTAATCTCCATGCCCTTGGATCCTGGCAAGTATTGGCATATATTGGGTGAAGTAGCTTGATTATTTGGAGGGTAGAAAATAATTATGTTTGAGGCATTTTTCCTTGTTTCCTTCCTCTGTGCTTGCCAAGTCTCACGGTATGAAGTGGTGTCCAGCCCTCTGTGAGTCACAGTTATTGTGTTACTTGGATATTATCTACCCTGACAATCTGAAATGTGCACTTCACTAAAGCCTGTGTTAGACTCTAGTCCTTGTAAGTGATATTACCACTGCTTGCTAGAATGAAGTGTCTGTATAGCTGACGGGAATATAAATATTAAAGCTCAGAATTTGGCTGTTTATTTTTGGGGGGTTTTAGGATTAAAAAAAAAAGGGGGCTATTTCAGATTCTAATAGACTATTCCCAGGATTTAACAATTAGGAAAGAATTATACTAATAATTTTCCACTAAAACAAGATGGAGAAATTGCTTCAAGTGACAGTGACGTACTCCATGTGAACTTGGGTACTCTGAATTTGAAACTGTCTTGAACTAAACTAAAGGCACTTACTAGTTTCATATATGAATGTTCTGCAGAGAGAAACAGCTGCTGCTTTAACCTCATACTTTGCCTTCTCTTGTGATAGTTTCTCCATAGGAACAAGCCCTCACAGTATGCTCAGTTTTCCTCACATAAAAAATACCAGCAGGATTTTTCGCTGGCTAGTGGGAGTGTTCTGCACAGTGAACTTGGTGCATTTTGCCTTCAGCTAACATCAGTAGTTGGTTTTCAGAAAAATTACTTCTGTTGTTCTAATTGGAAATAACTGGTGAAAAAATGGTGAAAATAAGTTCTGCTTACTTAGAATTTAGTGGCATTCACTTGGTTACTGTGCAAAAAGTTATTTCTGTCATATGTATTTTGGAGCTATGTCACTGAGTTGTACCAGAATGTATAAGATGATGGGATGGGGGAGAGGATCAGAATAGCAAAAAACAAGAAAAAACCCCCCAAACTTCAGGGTTGAGATAAAGACAGTTTAATAACAAAAGAAAAAGCAAATAACATTGTGATGTAAAAGCAGCACCAGGAGACTGGTGCCCAGCCAGTCTCTGAGCAGCAAATACTTCAGAAAAAAACTGCCCCTCGGTTTCATTGCTGAGCATGACATTGTATAGTATGGAATCTCTTTGGTATTTCAGGTCAGCTGTCCCAGCTGTGTCCTCTCCCAACCTCTTGTGCACCCCTCACTGGAGTGGCAGAGGCCGTGGTGCCGTGTAAGTGCTTCTCAGCAAAAGCTGAGACAGTGCTGTATTACCACAACAGAGCACCGTAGGGGCTGCTGTGACGGAAATTACCTCCCTCCCAGCCAAACACTGTACACTTTCTGCCTCTCATTCCATGTCATTTGCATCATGCTTAGGTGAAATATCAGGTAGTTGTTTTTAATGTCCTGTAATCTGTATTTTTGGAGTGTGGTGGATATCTGGCATTCTGATGAGAAAACAAGGAGCATCATACAATTATCTCACCTATATTTAGGATAATGTAATGAGACCTGGGCATGCCAATCGTTATTCATTCTTTGTTGAGGAATTTCAGGGAGGACTTTTCCTTGCTACTGTAATGTCAAAGAAAACTCTCTGGCCTGCATTCAGTAGCTCTGTAGCTCAGGATCTCCTGAAAGGGAGCAGGAGTGAGATCAGTTTCAGAAAAGCAACAGAGAGGAACAGTTGTAGCCTTAGACTATTTTTCTGTGAACACCAGAAACATTCTGTAGCTAGTCAATACTTAATGTGCATATTCAAGTAGCCTTTGCAGCCTTATCTGAAGAAATCACAGGACTCATTTTTAATCCTTTCCACTATAAACAGAATAGTGCCCTTAGTGACAGACTGTAGGCATCTGGGATGTAGGCCACAAGGAAAAAACCTGTTGCTACTGCCTGGAGTTCTAGCCTGGGACTTGATGGAGCAGACTGGTTATATCCCCCGTAGAAAAGTTCGTAAGTCTCTGGTTTTTAACAGTCTTACAAGACTCCCCGTTTCTGGAGGGCTTATACTTTGCTCTTAGTTGTTAACTCAGCAGACCTGTTTCTACTGTAATGTATGCACAGATTGAACTTTTTGCATAGTGTGAAGTCCAGTTAATGTATTTAATGTCATCCTTTATTTTAGCCATTATTTCAGTATACTGATAAGTAATTTCTGTAAAAGTACCCTTTGAAGTAGAGCATAAAAGCTTGCTGTTACAGAGAACCTTTTTGAGGGCTTTGCTGGTGTTTCTGTCAGTATCTATGATAAGTCAGATGGAGTTTTTCCATCAGTTTTGGCGGTATAAAAGCAGCGGTGAGGAAGAACAATGTGCAGAGAGCACTTGTGCATAAAGCATGGTTGCTCCATCTCACTTCCTTCATCTCTGACTTTCTTCATGTTAGGGGAATTAGGTGTCTGTAAGAGGAAGTGAGAAATACGCAGCAAATGACAAGTCTGATTAGCTAGCCCAGGTTTGGGGTAGAATGAAACAGTTTGAATAGTGGGGACTGGTAATGGAGGGGCAATAGGGTAAAGGCTCAAGAATGCCTGCCTGTCTGCTCATGGGGCATTTGTTTGCAGTAATCCCACTTGAGAGGTAGTTGTTAACAGGTGGTCTGTTTTTTTCAGGCAGAATATGTGCAGGTTTTTTGCTTTTGATATGTTAATTCCTTGGAGAACTGTGATTGGTTTGTTTTAAAAGCAAATATTATTTTTATAACTGTGCTTTTTTTTTTTTTTTCCGTTTTACCATCTTAAATGCTTCTTACCCCATCAGATTTAGAAAGAAAACTGGTGTGGGTTTTTCCCAATGCAAAACATGGTAAAAGAAATCTCTTGGGGTTTTTATTTCCTTCCTCTTGGAGGGCTGACAGATAAGATTTTGCTATGACAATGACTGCGTTTGTGTCAGAGGCAGTCATGAAAGTCAGCATTGTAGAAGTGTTGTCCGCTACAGAGAGGTCACTTCTTTGCCCCTGGAGCATGTTCTTCTAGTATAGTTATCCTGTACAATAGGTTAAAAAGTTTATGCCTTATTCGGCTTACATAAGTAAATACAACTTACGCAACGGATAACGTTGCAGTGAATACTCAAACTTTTCCTGCAGAAAAACATTTCTGAGGCATCCCAAGCAGGAAATGTTGTTTGTATACTTCCAAACAGTATTTTCTGTGTGTGTGTATATTGTTTTTAAAATGTCTATTAAGTAGCAAGATCAGAAAAAAAACCAGAACGCAACTTAGGTGTCTGTGTAGGAATAAAATGAAGTCTGTCCTTAAAGGCAGAAAGATGATTGGCAGGAAAAAATGCAGTGTTCTATTATCTCTAATGCAAAAAATGTCTCTGACATCAGTCCTCTTTGCAGCTTTTTCTAAGTTTTTTCTAATAACAATGAAAACCAGAAAATATACGGGAGTAACTTTTCTAATTTTATGTCAGTTTCTTCCTAGCTAGTTTCCAGAATTCCTGTGATGTTCAGGAACTGCACCCTCTTCTGTTCCCTGTTCTCTGTGCTGCTGTTCTTCCCAGTGCTTAACCCTTTTAATAGAAAAAGTGGTAATGATGAAATATGTTTGCAAGTAATTAATTACAAATCTGAATGACATAAACATAAATTAGTATCTCCTTCCTTGTTAACTGTTCTTACATTACAATTTGTGCCTTGTTCCTCAATATGACTGGATTTTTTTTTTTAACTCTTATGGCATTGAACAGACAGTTTATATAAGGATGTTGCTAACAAATTGAATTGATTGCAGAGGTTCCTGGTTTTTTTTCCCATGAGCTTAGCTTCCCAGAAGAAATTACATTCCCATTTTAAGATCACAGCATACTGCCTTTGACAGTATGGCCCTGAAAAAGGGATGGAAGTGGAAAAAACTTTGCTTTTATCTTGCCAGATAATAATACAGGTGTGACATGGCCTGCACCTCTTAAATAAATGGCACACCTGGTCCTGAATGCTAGTGTCGAATTCTACCTGGTTGTAGGTTGGCTCCTTGCAACTCAACTGGTACTTGATAATTTAAATGCCACTTCCTACCTCATGAGAAAATAGGAAGCAAGTAGTTTAGTTCAGATGTTTTTAATGCAAAATTAATAAGGATTTTAGCCTCCTTGAGAAAGAATTTGCACTGCTGAATCATAGAAATGTGGTTTGGAAAAGACTGCAGGGGTCTTTGTTTCCTGCCCTATGCTTAGAGGCGGATCATCACCAACACAGACAGGTCAGCCCTGACTTTGTCTTGCTGATTCTTGAAAACCTTCCCAGGTGCCTCAACATCTTTGAATTACCTGTCCCGGTGCCTTAAGATATCCTTGTGAAGAACTCTTCCCTGATGTCCAGCCTGAACCTACCAAGCCATAGTTTTTCTGTTGTTGGCCCTTATTTTGTCTGCTACTACCAGGAATAGTGCGGCAAATAAATTTGACTATCTTAACTATCTGACATTTATGTGTTGGGGTGGGGGTGGAGGGGAGGCTGGGGGCTGGAGTGAGTTGTTACTGTTTTCTTTTTTTTTTTCAGGCCAAAACTGTGTACTAGTTTGTGTTATCTCCTGTAGTTTTTAGCAAGTGTAAAGACTATAAAAAGAGTTTAAATATATGTATATATTTTTGATACATCTTGCATTGAATGTGTCCCTGTGTTTGGGCTGCTATTTTTAAGCATACAAAATGATTTTAGTCTTGATGTTGGTCTGTGAATCAGAAGACTGTATTACGTGCATTTTTAAGTTGTATAACTATGATAAACTCTTAGTGGCATATCCTTTTCCATTGGGGATTAGTCTGTCTCTGTCAAAGGCTAAAAATATCTTTTATTTTCAAAAATAGAACCATCTTTCTTGGTTGATTTAAACAATGGCATTTACTGTATGAAGTGGCAAGAGGTTTTCAGTTTTCCTATTTGTAAGTTTTGTTCTGTAGGAGCACCTAGAGATTCTGGACAAGGATTATAGTTTATTGTTCTATCTTATATATAAATTCTAAAGAAACAGGCAGTTTTTAACTGGGTGAGAGGTGTTTCTGGAGTAAGCTTTTCTGTAGAGAGATGATATGGTTAAAAGTCTCTTTCTTTCTCATTGCATCAGCCGTCTGCATGCAGTCATATTTTCCTGTTGAGAGTGATGGCAAGATTTTAATTCTAATTAGCTCAGCTAGAAAAATGAACTAAAAGTATGTTCAGGGTGTGTAGAAAGGGAATTGGATTTGCTAGAGCATCCATAATGGGGTTGTGGTTCTCCTCATGTGTTAGAGAAATCTTAAGACCCAAAAGAAGTCTAGTTGAAAATATTTTAGAGACTATTGAGAATTCAAGTAAGATGTGCAGAATTTTTATTTTTTACTATTATGCCCTGTTTTTACTGGGATAAAAAATGCTCATGATCAAAAAAAAATCCCACGTGAAGAAAACACTTCAGAGGGGTTGGAACAAGATCATCTTTGAGGCTCTTTCAAACCAAGCCATTCTCTGATTCTATGAAAACAGTGCAATTTTTTGTGGAGGTTGCTTGGATGTCTGTTGACTAATACAGCTTCTGAAAGGTTCTGAGTGAAGTGATTCATGGCTTCTGTAAAACTGGAAGCATGCTCTCCCTGGGACATGTGGTCTGAATGGCATCTTACGTTACTTTTCTCTCTCCTTTCAATTCATATCAGTGTCCCCAGATTTAGTATTCCTTTTCAGGTCTCATTACTCCACAATCTTCTCGCTCCTAGTGGAGTTCAGGAAGAAGAGGGGGAAAACAAATCTGACTTCAAGCAGCCCATAGGACAGATACGCTTTCCATATTCAGACCTTTACATGAAATCTTTCTCACCTTGATCAGGTATTCGAATGATCTTACTAGTTGGCACTGAGGAGACTGTGACAGAGGACTTCAGTACAGGAGGCTCAAATGGGTTAGTTTTACGTACACAACTGCTCCAGTTTGTTGCTTCTCTATTTCTCCAGTGTCAGTCCCAAAAAAAAAAAAAAAAAAAAAAAAGAACTAAAAGGTTGCTCTTTTTAGAAACAGACAAATTTCCTGGTTTAGGATCTATAATTTCTACTGTTCCAAATGGCTCAATTCTTTTAACACTTGAGTCTTCGCTTAAAAAGAACAGTATGTTATGTAAATAAAAGAAGGAACAGTCCATGATTTATACTGGTAGTATTTCAGCTCTTAGAATATCTTAATGAGATGGTGCAGTAGTACTTTCTTCTGTTCCTGCTGATTTTTTTCCTTGCTTTCCTTTGTGAAATGAGGTCTGGGATAGTTGCATTGTTTTCTACATGTTAAGACTGGTATCAGTAAGTGATGTAACCAAACTTGTGGGATATGAAGATGCGGTATATATGTAGACATGATGAGTGCATAACAAAAATTGAAGGTTTTGTGTTTACCCATGAGTAGAATTTAATTTTTTAATGGAAATTAGCATTTATTTAATCCTTAATGGAACTTGTAATGGATTATTTTGGAAGGAAGTAAGGAATGTAAAAAATTCAGAATGTCTTAATTATATACTTCTGAAGTTTTGGAATTAAATGGGGATTCGAAAGTAGGTAGGACTATTATGACTATATATGAATATTTGCTATAGTTAGTTCTGGCAGGTAGCATAGTCTGGTAAAATTAATAAAACGTGACTAACTGCCAAAAGTTCATGTTTATATGGTTCTGGGAGTACTGCACTCCCATGAGAGTAGTATACCCTTTATTTACTGTAAAAATTAAAGAACATTAATTAGACTGATGCTTACATGGGTGAGTGTTACTCCAGCTGTTGAGAAGTGTGGGACTTGATGGAGCAGGATATGCATGGTGGAGTTCTGTGTTTCAGAAGTCTGATCCCAAACTTGGAGAAACATGGATTCCTTTTTTTTCCTTTTCTTCTGAAGCTTACTCATTTGTAAGGCTGGTTAAATCAGTTTATTTTATTACATGTGCTTATAAAAACAGATTTATGAATATGTATTATACGAGAGTTTCTATGTGTGTGTATATAACACACAGTTACTATGCTTGTTTTTCCAACATCATTAATGCTTTTGGCCTGTAATAACTGAGAATATAAATTCAAATCTAACAATAAAGTGCATTACAAAAAGACAGGGTAAATAGAGATACGGAGTTTTTGTTAGGAAGCTGTTTTTGCATTCAGTGTTTGTAATTGTTATTGATACAGTTGTTTCCACTGCTTCATTATTTCAGTATTGTAATGGTGTCTAACTTGCCTACAAGTGTTAGCCCAGGATGCGAAAGGGAATTTTTAGCAGAGTGTAATTATAAAAATATTCTGTGCAAGGTGAAGCACAGTAGTTTTGATTATAAAAAATAATTTGTGTTGACCTCTCTTTTGAAGCTGAAGCGCATCAATAACCTTACACCACTTGAGTGTGGATGTGAAGATCTGTATGTAGCTTCTAAAATTGCTACCCTTTGCAGAGTTTCAGATTTCATCCTGGTAGCTAGGATGTGGGCTGAATGCCATTACAGTTTGCTATGTTAGGGATTTACTGGTGCTATTGGGTAACCCCGAAGAACACTGTGGATACTGCACTGCTCAAAATTACTGTCTTGTGTTTCTCTGGGGTGGAAGATGACTTCAGTTATTAACATAATTAGATAGATTTACTTTTTAATTCTTTTTTTAATTTAAATGCTTTCTGTAAGTATGCAACTCAGACTTTCTGAGCAAGTGGTTATGGAACTGACTTTATTTCAGAGCCAGAGATCAGGTCTCAAGTTTGCCACACCAACTTTTATGATAGACTTTGGTTCATGCTTGTTCTGATCAAAAAATAAAATCTGAAATTGAGTCTACCTTTTGAAAAGAGTTTTGTTTTTAATTTCTGGAACGTACTGTGCTAGTAATGCCTTAACTGAGGTTTTTCTTAATAGGCTGGAGAGTGGAGAAGAAGCAGTTTTGTTTCGTTTTGGTTTTTTTGTGGGGATCAGAGCACTGCTAATGTGTTTGGATGCCATAGTGATAAGTACTATAAATACCCAAATGTATCAGCCAACAACTGGAAATAAATTTGTAAACACTAAATTCTTTCCATTATCAAAGGTAGCAATTGAAACGTTTTCTACTCTCCCACCTCTTGCTTTATATTTTTAACTGTGCACATCAGAAACAAAAAGGACATACAAACTTTGTGTTCCAGTTTTCCTGGGGAACAGAGAGAAGTGATCACTAAACCCTTTGAAGGAAGATGTAATTCAGATTGTTTGTGTTCAAGCTTGTTAGTTGTCTATAAACAGTGAACCACTCTTCTGTTTAAATAAAGTCTAAAACTGGGTAGCAGTGCAGGTAACAGATAGTAGCACTTAAAATAACTGCATTTTTTATGTCATGTGATAGGCTTTGTGTAAGCATGATGGGCTGTGTTCACTGGTGCTGGAGATTCTGTGGGTACCCAGGGAGGCATGTTGGCAGTGAAAAAACATCCCATTCAGGTGCTAGGTAAACCTTGTGGTTGGGAATTGAGATGCCAGGTTGATTTCTAGAATTACAGTGATCAAATCCCAAAACTGCACCAAGGAAGGACTTCTTTTTTTGTGTATGCATAGTGCCTTCTTTTTGGTTTGAATGCTTTAATGTGTTTTATCTTAAATGACTACAGAAGTCATTTCAAATACACAAGTTGGAGTTGGGTTAGATCTGTTATCTACAGTAGATCAAGTCTTTTAATCTGAGACTCCTGATTTAATTTGTAGCGAGTGTGTTTCATTCCAGGGAGGATGAATTCAGTGGACCAAATGGTGCCTGACATATATACAATTTGGCAAAGGAACTTCGGGTCTTTCAGGATGAGAAACATTCTGTTAAAGCATTTTTCATAATTAATTACTTACATTTTCTTGCTTTTATGATTTAGTTGGATTTATTGCTTTCATTTAATTAGTGTGCTAATCATAAAATTTTCTAGAGTCGTAATGTCAGGGCACTAAACTCTGTCTTTTCTCTGGCTTTGGAAGTAGGGGGAGAAAAAACAACTTTAGAAACTGATTGCTAGTGAAAGAATGGGGAAGCTCTAAATTGCTGTTAGTTTTTTAAAATTTATTTTAGAAATTATTTACAAAGGTAAATATCTTCATTGGGTAAAGCCGGGATAAAAGACTCTAGTGGTCATTACACATTTCTCTCCTGATTCATTATCAGTTTATTTCAACATCAGTTATAGTTAAAATCAGATCTTTTAACCAGTCTTGTCAAAGGACACAAATGACTTTTAATTTTCAGGATATTTCTAAAAAAATGTGACATAGAGCTTCATTTTAATAGTATATAACTGTCATTATGTTACAGACAGACTACTAGCAGGTGAAAAAACAGTGTTAAAAATTAGTGCATGCATGAGGTTTGGGTTTTTTTTCCTCTAGCCTTTAAAATTATCCTTCATGGCTTCTTTGATGGTGGACATAGAAGGAAGTAATAGTTCCCTTCTGGAGTGGAGGCTTGTTTTTTACAGTACAGAAGTCCTCCAAAGAGTGTGAGATTTGGTTCTAAATACACCCTCATAATTAACACTCCTAATTTTACCTGTGTAACATTCACATTTGCTCAAACTATCAACTGTCCTCCAAAAAACCCCTAAAATTAAGTCCTCAGAGTGTGTGAAGGTTGGGGGTCCTGGAAGAAGACTTGTTTTTGGGCAGTACAGAACTGCGAATCCCTCTCCTTTGTTTTGTGCTGTAGGTAAATTGTGTATTACAATTGGAACAACTCTCTTGTTACTAGTAGTCTTACTATCATGGCTCCACAGGTGTGCCTGAAAAATACAATGTTAAAAGCTGGAGTCAAAATGGTGAAAGCCAGATGCTGCATGAAAGCAAAGGGTTTTCCACATCTGTTTATTTTATTGTAATCAGCTTTGTGGGATGGAATCCAGTAACTCTTCCATATCTTCTTGTTGCCGCTGTTGCTTTCAGAAATGTTTCTGTTAGGAATGTTGCTATAGGAAGATGCTGAGGATTCCAGGTGGGTCTTACCCTCCTTTCCCCTAAGTTTGTTACTACTTTGTTTTGCTTGAATTTGTGGAATTTAGAAAGGTAACCAGGGTAGACAGTACTGCTCAGTGTAAAGAGCAGTGGGAAAAAGCAGGTGAAGTTTACTAGGTGACATTAGGATAGTTGTTGTAAGAGTTTGTCTCCTGTTCTTTATTTGGAAAATACGGATAATGATGCTTAGTTTTTGAAGTATAAAAAGTGACTTCTTCTGTAGGATTTAGAGCTGTGCTAAAATCCAATTTAAAGTTAATCCTCTGTGACCTGAGCTGGGTTCCAGATGGTGACCTACATGTGGAGTAGGCTTTTAATTTTTTATGAAAGCCCTAACGTGTCCAAGAAACTTTAAGGGAAGGTGAGATTATTGTACGGTAAATGAAGGGTAGAGTAACAAAGCTAGAAATGGAAAAGTTAGAAAATAGAGTGCTAAAGCTACTTCTGCAACATTGTATTTTACTTCTTTCGGTGTTTACTTTATGGGGTTTTACTAACATTTGTTTTCTTTTTTTTTTCCCAAATTTCTTATTTAAATATTGTGGTTTTTCCCAAATCTTGGTAAGTAATTATGTAGACTGCTAGGTCTTCAACAGACATACTCCAGTTGAATATTAGCTACTGTTAACATATTACCATCTCTTTTTACCTTTTGGGGATCAGCATCTGAAGGAAAGAGACTTCCCCAGTGAGTTAAGTTATTCTTGAGGCAACAGTTTAATTTTTGGGATTGCTGGGGATGATTTCTGGCCCTTGGAAGGGATTACTGCTTGATATAGGCACTCCCAAAGTGTATTAAGTAAATTGCTTGTGGCCCATTAAGTGCTTCCAAGAGGTGTGCAGCAGTGGCAGTGCTACAGCAAGGCAGCCTGGCCGTGCTTGGCGACCTGGCCTGACCTTGGTCTGCAGCAGGAGGAAGGAGTCAGGCAGGGACAGGCTTGCTGTGACGCAGTGAAAGCCATCAAGCAGCATCCTCCTGCCTCACTGGGCCCACGGCAGCCTCGCTGCTGGGGCTGCTCACAGCACCTGCTTCCGCCTGTAAAAGGGCTTCTTTTTCCTTCTTGGTAATGTACATGTGTTCTAATTGTACAGGAGTCTGTGTGATACTTGGAAGAGTTACCACTTAAAGGGCTATCAAGTATTGGAACAGGCTGCCCAGGGAAATGGTTGAGTCACCATCCCTGGAGGTTTTCAAAAGGTAACGTGCAGATGCGGTGCTTGAGGCCGTGGTTTTAGTGTGAGACTTGGTAGTGCCAGGTTAATGGCTGGACTCAATGATCTTGAAGGTCTTTTCTGACCTAAGTGATTCTGTTCCATGAGTATGGATTTGGACTGGGGCTCCCAAAGTGAGAATACAGAGGTAAGCCAGGAGGATGACTACTGTGTGCAAGGCTCAGCTGGGGGAGATCAGTGGAGGAAATGTGGCTGAAGTGTGAGATCGGGAGAAAAAATGAAGGCACGTTCTGTCTTCCCCGCTTGCGTAGCCTGGCAAAAAAACCGGAGGGTGCTGGTCCTGTTAGAGCTGTTCCTGGTGGGCTGTGAACCAAGAGATCCACTGCTCTGTGGTGTACAGAACAGGTACCAGTTGAATCTAAATATTTTAATATTTAATTACTTTTTAAATAATTATTTCAATATAAAGACAATCTTAGTAGGAACAGGGATTAAACTGTCATTAATGGATAATTATCTCAAAAACATAGCCAGAAACTCCAGTCTCCTTGAAAGTGGGATTTAACCTTCTAAAGTTACTTGACTTTGAGTTGAGGGCTCTGTTTCTACCTGTAGTTATAAAGAAAATGTGAGGTATTGATACACACCTTGGTCAACCACAGACCTGGTTTTAACTCTCTAGAATGACAGTGCTTTCTGGGAGCCCTCAGGTTTTGCTCTGGTCCCTTGTGTTAGAGGACGTCTCTTAACTCCCCTTGTGTGAGTTTCTCTTCACATGCACGTCCTTTGCCCTTCATGTCTTAGGTGAGGTAGTTTTGCTGCTGAAAGGTGTCAGCCTAGCTAATCTGGGAATCCTGTTGTAGGAGTTGGCAACAGAGGTAAGTTAGAGAGTTGGGATAATACAAGTAAGTTTCCTGTGGAGACTGAGAAAGCACAGCTTGCGTCTGTCTTGGTATAGGAAGGGGTAGGTATGTACCTGGTCCTGGGTGTTCTCTTACAGAGAACGAACATACCTCAAATTATCCCCCTCTGGAGGGCAGGGGCGGATTTCAGTGCTGATGGGCTAAGTTACTCCAGTTTTTCTGAGTTGTCCCTAGCTGGGGATGAAAAAATAATGCCAGCGAGAGGAGGTATCTGGAGGCTGTTGAAGTAGATGGTATTTGTGGCATGGATATCTTGCAGATACCGAAAGGAAGGAGAACAGATATATTGTGACATCCAGAGTATTTTTTCCCCTTTAGCCATTATTTTTAAAGAAGGTCTTAGGGGGATATTTGATTTCTTCATGTCTTCACTGTTAAGTGCTTGTTGCTGGAAAATGGATTGGAAGTTGTAGATGGCCTTCATAAAAGGGCAAATGCAAGTTAAGATCTAGATTCGTAAAAAATGAGACAACCAACCACAAAAGAAACTCCCTGTGGCAGTATAGGTTTTCACTCATACTTCTATTTCAACGAAATCAAGTTGCCTGTTTACGTGACTACTCTTCTGGAATATTGCTTTATCCTCTTATCGGGGGGGGGAGGGGGGGGGGGGAAAATAGAACCGTTGATCTAAAAATTGTTCTACTTAGTTATATAACTGTTTCTTAAAAATAGCTCTAGATGGCTGGAGAAGATAGATGCTGTGGGATACAACTTTCTCTTTTGCTTGGTTTGTGCTCTTCTGCATGGACCCACAAGGATCATTGCATAGTACTTTTTACAATTTTGTGGTGGCCGGCTGCATGTAACTCACATGTAATCACACAGCAGCCTATGAACATCCTGTAGCACAGTTTTCTCTCAGGTGCTGTGCATGTCTGGCAGCAAAATAGCACCAAAGCTGAAGCTGAGCATAGAGAAGCACATCAAGAGAACGCACTGAGGATGGGGCATTTCTCTGTGTGTGTGGCACTTACTGCTGGGAAAGTTTTAACTTTTTTAAAATGGCTGTTCAGAGCATTCTTTATTCTGTTGTATTTCTAGAAATCGCTACTATATTTGTCTGTGGGTTTGTGATATCCTTGGTTAAAGAGGCAAAATACATAAATCAAAAGGTTTATTGTATTCTGGTAAAATGAGTTCATTCTTTTAAGACATTTTTATCTTAACATGCTCAGTTTTCTCATCTAAAGAGATTTTTATGTAAGTTAGGTTAGCCTTTTTCTTTACAGATTAATTTAGCAGATGGCCATTGCAAGCTTGGACCAATAACAGTCATAAATAACTTTTTTTCAGTGACTGATACGGAGTAAAAATTTGCTCTGGGCTTACCTGCTGTTTACTTTACACTATTTGCTCCGATAAAATCTGTGAAATATTTTCTGCTTCAGTTAAATATCCCATGGTATTGTATTTGTCGCTTGTTCTTTTAATGAATCTGTACTTTCAGTTTTCTCTGACTTTGGCATCTGGAATAACTGAGTAGAGTGAGAAACACAGGAACAGAATCTTGCAGTAGTTGACTTTGCTGTCATTTATTTTTCTCTGCTGAATAATCTTTTCCTGTTTGTTTTGCCTTCATTTTGAACTCTGTGCCTGTTTATTTGAGCTGCCCTTTTTGCACGGGACCGATGTCTGACTTCATTTTGGAGTGGCAGCATCCCACCTCCATACACTGCTACTTTCCTTTACAGTCCCCTGTTATATCATCTTCTGAATCTGGGTTTCATGTGAGTGAGCTCAGTTGACCCAGATCTGGCTCGAGAGTAGAAGTTACTAAATTTTTTTGAAGATGCTTCACTTTTGGAGTTGCGGATTCCCCATCTGAATATTATTAGCCTAGATATTGCTGGGTAAATTGGCACTTCACAGAATCATTAATAGGCAGTGCTCTTTTTTGTGTCCTAAAATACCAGTTAGGCTAAGATCCCTTGGGCAGGACCGATATACTTGGTGTGTATCTGATATGTTGGGGGCATAGGGGTTTTCTTTTTTCTCTCTGCATGTATATACCTAGTGAGTGTTAGGACCTCAGGTTTACTGTACCACTCACATGTACTTGTCTTCTGCTGTTTGTCTGTGGAGTTTGTATTTATTTTCCTGTATCAAAAACTGTTGCACTGCCTTGGTGCAGTCTCCTTGAAGTCAACTGTTGCAGAACACAAAATACTGTTAGACATTTTTTTTAAGCTTTGTTAATTGAAATACGTGTAAAATTTCATTATTTAAGTCTTATGGTAATTGATACTGCCAAACAGCTAGTTTAAAGAAATTTTTTTTAAAGCAGAATGTGGGTCATTTTACCCAGTATTTTCTTGCACAAAAAATCCAAACCCAAAACAGCTACATATTTCAGGGAAATGTGTATTAACTTTTAGTAAGGAGTGTTTTGGATGACAGGTCATTCTACCAAATGTATTTTAACTTCAGTTAGTATTGGGAACTTTGACCTCAAATTTGACTGCAATGGCACATAGGAGAAAACTAACACTTTCTACAGAGCTTGTCTCCTGTGTTTTTTAACTGATCATGCATGATCAAAAAAGCAAATGTATGATCTCTCTGTGTGCTTCGTTTTGGCACTGATTCTGGTTTGATCACCCCTCTGCAATTCTTTGGGAAGATGCTCAGATTGCCTCTTAAGTTAGATGACAAGTGATAGAATTAAGAACTTGGCTCTTGAAACGGGATGTGGAATGCAGAGATTGATTTGTAGTGCTAAGGTGAGATCCTAGAAGGTGTGGCCCACTGTGTCACTTAGTTGTGTGTTCTTGCTGCTAGAATCTTAAGAACTTCACTACTGAGGTTTTTGCCAGGTGTGCTATCTCAGAAGGTGTGCTGGGAACCTGATGTTAATGTACAGGGATGACCTCTCAAGCATGGGACAGCACTCCCTAAATAAATCAAAGCTGGTGAGTGTTGGCTGTGCCTTAATGAGACTTGATCAAAGAGCAGACTTGTGAAAGATTATTTCAGTACCAGAAATATTATAACTTAGTAGTAGCTCCTATAGGGCACGTTCCTTGTCAGTTCTGTGTTCTAGGGAAAATACTGAGTTTTCAGGTAAATCTGTCAAGACAACCTTTCCCATGGTAAGCTGAAAACAGGATGTGAATAATATGAAAATAGGGAATTAGAGTAATTTTCTTTCAGTAAACACTTTTCCTTTGCTCAGTGAATAGGTATTAATTTTTCATGTTCAATGACAGTTTCTGTGTTAAGCTTTAATAAACTTTAAAACATACTTGTTTCCCCTTTCCTCTTTTTTTTCATATTATTTGCAGATGAACAGTACTATCCTCATTACTTATTCTGAGTAGGATTGTTGCTACCTTACCACCTCTCTGGCAAACGAGGGAGAAGGTGTGTTTGCCTGAAGGGCGTGGAAAAGAGTGAGAAGTCACAAATGGGAGAAAAGTAAATTGATTAGCTGTAGAGGAGGAGGATAATGAAGATGGACACCAAGTGGCCAGGTCTTTAATAAATTAGATGGGATATGTTAGGCAAGTTTGTGTTCAAGTATGTTCATATGTATGTAGCATTCCTTTTGTTTGTAAGGATGTCTTAGAAGCTGTTTGCCATTTGCTGGAACTCGGTGTTACCTCTGCCTTTCTTTGCTTGAGTAAGTGCGTGTGCCATCCTGGTACTTCGTGTGCAGCTTCTACTCTTTCCAGCGTGGCTTTCTGCTCTACTTACTAAAAAGCCTTTAAACTTGCCTTGTCGAATTTTTTGATTTCTCTACATTGTAGGAGGCCTGTGAGGCTGTCCTACTATTTATTCCTTCTTCCATCTCTCTACAATAGCATTGCTCAGGGATAGTAGCTTTACCAGTATTTCACCTGAAGGAAAGTCCTAAAAGCAACAAAATTGCTTCACTTTTTGAAAATCCTGTCTCAGCTGCAGCCTTGCAAGTTCAAATTCATATTATTCAGTGTTGTGCTGTTCAAATTCTTTGTGAATTATATAGTGTTTAAATTCCTTCAACTTATAAACCTAGCGAGGTTTTAGGTAGAACTTGCATTCCTTTGGTGTGCAACATAGTAGATTACAGCAAATCACACACAATTAATGTGAAACAAAGTAGAGCTGACTCGGAGTTTGCAATCCACATCTTATGTGAAAGAGTTCTGATTGATACTGGCAGTACAGTGATGGTGATGGTGGCAGGCAGTGAACTTCCTTCTTTTTTCCAATTGACATTAATTGGACTTGCTTCTGAACACCACATGACTGTTTCTGCTTTGAAGGCATAGATGTGACACAACCATCTCAGTTTACTGCCAGTAAGTATTTTAGTACTTAATATTATTTTAAATTAGCATTAGTTAGTGTTACATTTTGCCTCTAGTAAGTTTTTTGTAAATTATTCTTTTATAGTTCCTTTTTGTTCAAACACAGAGCTTTATAAACAAGCAATGCTTAAGAGTTCTTTCTCACACAAAACTTGTTAAATGTCTGAACAGTCCTCTGCTGTGTCTTCAGTGCTTCCTTCTGTGCTTCTGCCACAGCCTTCTGTGATGCATGTTCTTATTTATTCTTTGGAAGAGAGTTATTTGCAGATATTCCTTCCTTCATTCACCTCATGTTTTGGCATAGTAAATCTGAAGTAATATGAAGAGGGCTTGTAAAAAGAATGGTGAAGAATTCTAGACACTACCAAAAAACCCCCAACAAACCAACCAAGCCCCAGCTGTTCCTGTGACTGCTGCTGCACCCTGGGAAGGCATGCTTTTGCTTCCAGAGAATGATGAGTCAGTCTGCTTAGGGCTTTTTACTAGAACTGGCCTCCTGCCTGGCCACTTTGAAATGTCTCATTTGGCTCATCTGATTATCTCTGCTGCATTAAGGCTGGTCCAGTCTATGAGTAGGTAGGCAGGGAGGAACACACATGTAGCATCAATACTGCTGTCATGGCACATCATCCTATTGTGTTTCAGCCCACTCCCAGGAGAGTTAGACACTTCTGTTGTTGAAACCCACTGTTCTAGGGATTTCTGGAAAGCAGTCACATGCTTGTGTGGTAGATGGAAGACTCATGGCCCCTTCAGTCTTGTGTTGGATGCTGGAACTGTCTGTGGCTTGTTGCTGGGGTCCATGCAGTTAAGAGCTACAGAACAGTTCAGAGGAACTGACATCCTATAATGAATGCCAGAGCCTTTGTTCACTAAACTACAGCCAGATTCAAGACCTTCAATTTGGAGGCTTGACTTCCCCTGTTTACCTTCTGCTCAGTTAGTAAGAATAGTTCAGTTTATTTTCCTGGGCTGGGGTAAACTATGTCAGTGTTTTGGGGGGGTGGGTGGGAAGGGAGGACAGGAAGAGAAGGTCAGCTGTTTTTAATACTGGTGTTTCTCTCCATGATCAGGGCATTCTAATTACACCCTGGATAAAGTATCAAACTTCAAAGTCTTTCACACAAGGAAGAGTCTCTGTTTTCAGTGGCGTTAGATACATGTGCATCCCATAAACACGTGTATCAAATGCATCTTGATTGTGAATAATATTGTGTAACTATATTAGCTGATTACTCTGCTTCTGTTTGATAACATCTTACTGAGAGAAGTGAAGAATTTGTCCCATGCAGAAGTATATCTTAGATGGGAGTTCTCATAGCACTATTCTCATTTTGCAGCTTAAGAAGTTGTTTAGGGTTACAGTAAACCTTTTCTGACTCGTGTGTTTTGACTGACTGTTGGGCAACAGATAAGGATTTTAAGTATCTGAATGAGGGTGGTGTGTCTGGCCTGAGACATGACTTCAGTGGTTTTTCTTCCAGTAATCTAAAAAGCATCGAACAGGAAAATGCAAATGAGTAGGAGGTGTTTATTAACTTCATATTGAAGAGTTTCTTTCTTCTACCCCTCTTTCAGAAGAAAGTGCCTGCTGTGCTTTCTCTTTGTGATTAGTTTTTTATTAAAACCAAAACTGATTCTGTTACATTATTTTCTATGCCAGATAAGCAGTAATTAAATATTTCAGAAGTGTAACACAAGATGGTAAGAAAGCAATATGAAATGTTCTTCTTTTTTTTTATTCCATCTGCTCCTATTATGTGGTAGAAATCTTGTAATGTGTTTCTAAAATAATATATTTTCAATTCTCTTATTTATGTGGCTGTGGAAGTACTGGATCAGGTATTTAAATGTCATGCTGTGGTGGTTTGAGCCTATTAGAAAAATGCTCCAGGGAGTTTTGTGGTGGACCCCAAATAAAGTTATTAGGATATTGAAAAGAAAAATTTGTCATATAATCCTAATTCTGCTGAAGGGAAAACCAGTAGCATCTAGCTACTTTTTTATCCTTCTGTATCTTTCGGTTTTCAATAATGAGAGCAGTTTTAAGCTTTGAAAGACTCTGGAGACATACAAACCATGTTTAAGAGTGTTTGTAATCTTCAAATAAATACCAGATCAGTGAAGTAAACCCCAAGTAATCCCAAGGAGAGAGCGCTTTCAGTTCTGAGCTGGCATTTGCTTACCCCTGCCTGTATGGAAGGGAAGAACCTGCTGCTTGGATAGTCTTTGGCAGGTTTCAGCCAGATGGAGCTTATTCCTGTGTCTACAGAAGAAGTAATGTCTCTTAAGTTTCATGATGCTTTCTGTATTCTCTCCTCTTTTCAATGAAATCTACTGATTTCCTGCTTTTTGTGTTGAGAGATGTTTCTTGAATTGCAGACTGGTTCTCTTTCCAGCTGAGCCTGCAGGCAAGGCAGACTTAAGCAATATGCTCTAAGAAAAAGTGTGAATTTTCTCATATGTTTCAGTGAGCGTTAATGGGAAGACTAATTAGGACAACTTGAAGCCAAAATTACTGTGTTTCTCTTTGAGACAAATTATTGGAGACATCCATCAGCTGTACTTGGATATAAGTGGCATTCCAAGTTCAAATCTGCTTGAAGAGTTTAGAATTGGAAGTGAGGAAAATAAGTTTAAATCTTGACTCAAAATTAATTAATTTTTAATTTAATTTAATTTAGAGTAGAAGATGGAAAAAATCTACCACATATTAATAACTAATAAATGAAGGAGATAAAGCATTTCTAATTATTACTGGTTTTAATTTTAGTTTGAAGACCATGTATAGGTAACATTAAGTCAGTATTTTAGACTGAAAATGCTGTATTAAATACTACTATATGTATTTTATTATTTTAAGTTTTACAGATACATGTATACAGGATTTCTTTTACCTTTCTCTTGCAGATGTAACGTTTCTAGTCATAGAAATCTGCATAGCCTAAAATATAGATCAGTTCTTTTTGAATCCTAATACACTCTTACTTTCTTTGGGTATAAAAAGGCCTGGGACTGCTGCCTTTGCTGGACTGACTTTGTGCTGTGTCAGATTCAGCTTCTAGGTAAGGCTCAATACAAAGGTTAATTTTCTTGACTGTTACAAAGCCAGCAGCCTCAAGCTAAGGAGTTACCTGTACAAGAGGAGATGCATTTCTTTCTGCTGTGCATTTCCATCCCTACTTTCGCTGTGAGAGTAGAAGGGGAGAGCAGGAGTCTCTTCCTGCTCTTCTGCTACACGTTCTCCAAAAGCAGGACTCCAGTCTGCACTTTTCATCTCATGGTATATATGTTTGAGACTCCAGCTCCATCAGGTGATAGACCTATCCTGCTTTCTTGTCACTGCTTTAACATCCTCAGACAGAGGTGGCCATTTATCTGTATTTCCATTGCAGGGCAGGACTGGAAGCTGCAGCCCCTGCTGCACAGCGTAGCTAGATGTCCCCAGTTTGTAATGACTTTTGAAGCCAAGTGTCTGATGTGCCATCAGAGAAGACAGGAGGCAGAGATGAAAGAAGCTGATACTGTACCTGGCACAGGCAATTAGGTTACATGTGGTGGGCATATCACAATTTGGAAATGAGTAGTGTTGCAATGTCACCATCTCCGGTGTTGCAATATCTGTGGGCACTGTTGTGTTTGGTCAGAAGACTGTGATTCTGTCTGCTTAAAATGGGTTGTGTGGCCTTCTGTCTTCCTGTTTAACATGTCCCAAGTCTTGAGCAATGTCAAGACAGAACAGGCAAGAAAAATGTTTTTCTCTGCAGTATAGGATTTTTAAGGAAGAAGTGCAGGGAGGAAGGAATATCTTTCATCTTGAATGCAAAAAATGTTACCCCCAGTTAAATTAGCAGCATGATTAATCAGGTAACAAGCTGGTAGTATTCTATTCCCCATTTAACTTTATCATAGGATCAGAGAGTATCCTGAGTTGGAAGGGACCCACAAGGATCATTGAAGTCGCGCTCTTGGCCCTGCACATGACAGTCCCCATGTGTGTTCTCTGGCCACCATCAGCACCCTATGAATAACTCTTAAACTGTTGGTCCACTTCAACCAGCTGTGACAGTTTTGCCAAGCCTTAAAGAGAGCAATGTTCTGTAACTACTGTGAAAACAGGCAGCTGAGTAGAAGCAGGAAACTGTGTGGCATGAGTTTATGCACTAAACGAGAGGGTACATGGTGAGGCAGGGACTCACTGGGAGGCAGGAAGGCTTCAGCAAGATTTTCTGCCTTTCTAGGAGTCCTGGAATTAACTATGTAATAAATAGGTATCAGTCAAGGAACTGTTTATTGTTTTGTGGGCCATAATGCATTTTTCTCATGAGGAGTGTGACTGTAGGACAGTTACTTTGTGTTGGGCTGCAAGTGCAAAAAGTGAGGAAGTCTGATCCCAAATAGGGAGGAATATTCAAGTTGCAGGTAAGGATATTTTTATTTGGCTACATAGAAAAAGAAGTGCTTCCATTTTTGAAAGTTGTTGCACCATTGGAAGCTCTCTTCCATTTCCTATCTGTGGTGTGGTATATTGAATCAAATACACGCTTTCAAAGTATGCTTAATTAATAGATGATGTGTTCTGGCTTTCACCAAGTCACGTTAACCTTGTGTAGCCATTGAACTGGTTATGCCAGTTGTAGAGCATTTTGTTTTTACTTTTACATTATCCCAGTATGAATTCATGTAGTAGCTGACAAATCTCAAAGAAAGAGGTTCTCTCTAGGTTAGGATAGAAGAAATAGGAAGAACATGTCTGTCTCGCTTTTTGGCAAAAGGGGCACCGAAAGAATCTTTCAATTAGAGCAATTTCATTCTATCTGCCATGAACCTGACTTGGTGGGAGCTGATCCTCTAATGAGAGAATTAGGTGTTTATTTCTGGTTGCCCACAGCCTGTGATGCTAAGCACATGGTGTGTGTGTGTGTGAGGGCTCTCAGCCAGTCCGCAGTAATCTCTCCTTTACCTCTTTCATCTTTGCTCTGCTGTTCCCTCCTGAGTATCACCTCCCTGATTTCTCTGTTCTTGATAGTTTGACTTGGGAAAGATTTTATAAACACACGGTTTCTTTGTGGCGTTGTATTTGGGTCTGTAAATACACAGACACTCACTCACTCCTCCCGCCCCCACCCCCGTGGGATGGGGAGAGAATTGGAAGTGTAAAAGTGAAAAAACTCATGGGTTGAGGTAAGAACAGCTTAATATTTGAAAAGAAGAAAAAAAATTGTAGGGAAAGTAACGGAGAAAAGTAAGAACCAAGAAAGGCTGCAAATTAAAACAGTTGGTCACCACCAACTGCTGTTCAGACTGTTGCCTGAGCAGCATGTGCCCAAACCAACATTCTCCCTAGTTGTATTGCTGAGCATGTTGCCATCAGATATGGAATATCCATTTGGTCATTTGGGGTCAGCTCTTCAGCTGTGTCCCCTCCCAGCTCTTTTGTGCACCACCAGCCTCCTCACTGGTGGGGTGGGGTGAGGAGCAGAAAAGGCCCTGACTATGTGTAAGGACGGCTCAGCAGGCACTAAAATATCCCTAAATCACCAACACAGTCTCCAGAACAAATCCAAAACATAGCCCCATACCAGCTACTGTGGAGGAAATTAACTCCTTCCCAGCCAAACACAGCACCGGAAACATACTTGGAAATTGGTGAGATCCAGAAGGGATGAATAACTGTATCCAAGTGACCATTATTTAACTGGCTTGTCTCCAGCACTGCCATTTTACAAAGTGCATTTATTGAACTGTTTTGGCTTTAAAAGATGAGAAGAGAGGTGATGAAAGAAGAAACAATCTTGGGGCTCCTGGGCACCTCTCCTGTTCATGGAAGCTCCTTAGTGTTATGTGGGGTGGGGGAGAAATCCAGCCTGCCACCCTAAAACTGGGAAATGAACAATGGTTTCTTTGGCTCACAGGCTGAGAATTCTATCTGGAGCTGCTGTTTCCAGTGCTTAGTGCACTTTCCTTTTCGTAATCATGACACAAGATATACTTGAAAATCTCCCACTTTAATTAGTTTCCATGCTCGTGGTTTAGAATGGTCTAGAAGGCCTTATTTTGTCAAGAAACCTCTTCCCTTCTATTTTTGCATTTCACCTTGAATTTGATATTATGTCCTATCTGAACTAATGCTAATGAGCTATGTGTTGTACTTATTTATGTGATAAACTTCTCTCCACAGATCATTCAACTTCAAGTGGTACATCATCATTTAAGCCCAGCCGATCACTGGTTTCTATTCCCACTGCCCATGTGATGCTGTCTAGTGCCAGCTCTTCACTTTCCAAACACAGGGAAGCTTTCAAGTCTGATGGCTCAAAATGGAGTACAAGCTTTGTACGGTCAGGAGGAGGCAGAAATCAAGGAGCCCTGGACAATTCTCTTGACATGAAAGATGCAAGGCCTGTAAGAAAATGGTCCTCCTTGTCCAAACTCAGCTCACCAAATAACTTCAGCCAAGATGGAAGTAGTCATTCGGTGGAATACAGGGCAGGTACGGACAAAGCTGTGCCACCTCAATTAAGGACAAATGGGCCAAGTTGTTTGCATGACAGCATGGAGCTGCTAAAAATTGAGGACAAAGAAATGGGGAAAAAACGATCTTCTCTACTGGACTGCAAATACAAATTTGAAACGTGCAGCAAAGACGACTTTGTTTCAGATTCCCCAAGTAGGAGACATGCCTTAGACTTGACCTACAGTGCCTTACCTGAAAGCAAACCTCCGGCAGGCAGCTGTGAAGCTTTGGGCCAGAGATACGCGACCCTGGGGCAGCAGGCTGTGAGCGGGGCTCCCATACAGCCGGCGGTGAGGACTCAGATGTGGCTCAAGGAGCAGTTACGGGCAAATCCGCTGGACTGCAGGGCTGCTGAGGAGCCCTATGGCATGGCTGCGTGGCACATGCAGCAGCTTGAAGACTTCAGAGTAGCCGGTGACCAGCCTTTGCAGGTAAGGCTAAAGCTTGGTGTTTGCTGCCATCATGTGGCATCGTGTGTTATACCCGAGGAGTAACAGGCAGTTTTTAATGAAACAGGAAAGGGAGGGAACAAGTCCTCCTAACCAGGTGATGGTATTTTTAAGCTTTGATTGGGGCTGTTGCTGTTTATTTCTCAGTAATAGTTGTCTGTTGGGTTTTCTTTTATTTCTGCTGTGTGCTTACAGTTTACTCTGATTCATTGTGCCCGTCTGCATGGGACTAACATGTCTTTATCAGAAACTGGGCACAAGAAGAGGTTCATCAACAAGCCCTTTCAGTAGTTTTAGAATAACTGCATAGTGGGGGAAATGTGAATGTATTTTGATCTGAATGGGCTTACAAAGAGGCTGCATTTTTACATTCAGGAAAATAAGAATGATTTTTGTGTACTGCAGGGATGAATGAATATTTCATCTCATTATGCCTAGCACTTAAAAACTGAATTCAAATTGATATTACTGCTTATTTTTAACTAATTAAAATCAACTAACAGTAGTCAACAAGTCTGGTTTATTTAAGTAAAATAATAGGTGGAGTTGATGCATCATACTTGAAATATTTTCATGTTGAGAATATCAAGCACATAGTTTTAAGTGCCTTTTCTAACAATCTTTGTTTCCAGCTCCTCCCCTAACAGGGAAGTACAGTTTGTGAAGGAAGGCAGTATTTAAAATCTACATGCTCATGTTTACCTGTTTAGTAAGTTTGGCTTGGCTTGGCAAGAAAACCTCAGGTGATTTCATAATGTTAATCTCATTAACATTACAAATATGTAAATTTGTCTGAAAGGCATTTTAAAAGGGTTAGACTAGGATATTATCTCAGCAGAGATAATCTAACTCTATGTTCGGATTTCCTGTTTTCTTCAGCCTGAAGTACATGAAGTAATTTATAAAGAGTTGTGCTCAAATTTTGTTGTTCCTTATGTTGTATATTGAAGGAAAGAATGACAAGTTTAGAGATTCTTAACATCCAGTTTTGCTCTTAAAGGTGATCTGGTTTTGGTTTTTGGTGGTGTTTTGAGTTTTTATTGTGTTGGGGTTTTTTGGGGTTGTTTCTTGTTGTGTTTTTTTTTGTTGTTTTTTTTTTTTTTTTTAACTTAAGAAAATTGAAGCCAATTAATATGGCCAAACTAATAGTAATCTCTAACCGTTTGTCTAAAAACCTGACATGGTTACAGGTAGCCACCCTTTATTGCTGCAGAAACTCTCATCTTTCTCTAAGCATTCTGAAGACTCTGATGTTGGTAAATTCCCCAGATAGAGAGCAGAGGCTGATGGGGTCTTCTCAGAGCCAAAGTGACAGCGACTGGCTCGGTGCTGAGGCTGTGTCTGGGGCCCTGCCAGCTGGGCTCCTGGCAGCTGGCAGCTGCTGGTGGCATTAAAGAGCACATGAGGGTTTGGGAAGCGACAGCAGGGAACTGTGAGGGAGCTTGGCCTATCTGTTCATTCACGTCTTCCCAAACACCTGAGATGTTTAGCTGGCTGCAGCCACCAGCGGTGTTGTCTGTGAGATTTGTGATCAGATTGCTGTGCCTGCTGGTACTTTCTCAAATTTAAATGTACAGAATGACAGAGTTGGGTTGGAAGGGACCTTAAAGATCATCTAGTCCTAACCCCCTCTGCCATGGGCAGGGACACCTTCTACTAGACCAGGTGGCTCAAGGCCTTATCCAGCCTGGCCTTGGACACTGCCAGGGTTGTGGCATCCACAGCTTCCCTGAGCAACCTGTTTCTCTGTCTCGCCACCCTCACAGTAAAGAATTTCTTCCTAATAATCAGCCTTAAATTCCCCCTTTTTCAGTTTTTACCCATTACCCCTTGCCCTATCACTGCAGTTCCTCTGAAGAAATTCCAGTAGGCTCCCTTCAGACACTGGAAGGTTGCTATAAGGTCTCCATGCAACCTTCTCCAGGCTGAACAGCCCCAACTTCCTCAGCCTGTTTTTGCAGGGGAGGTGCTCCAGTCGTCTTACCAACTTTGTGGTCTCCGTTGAACTTGGTCCAACAGTTTCATTCTTCTTTATGTTGGGGACATCAGAAGCGACTCCAGATGGGGTCTCACAAGAGCAGAGTAAGCTTTATTTACTTATTTACTTCATTTAGGTATGTGTCTCTTCATCATCTTATATGTGCCTTTACAACACTTTGTTTAGGATGGGTGTTTTAGAAATTTATTTTTGTTTAGATCAAAACAACTCCCAGCTTTTGTCCTTCACGTCTCAGAAGTGCTTTCTCAGTCTGGTCATATTTAAATACAGTATGAAGGCATAGTTAAATGTTTGAATCAGATGAAGCTGTGTTTGGAGGACAGAGCCAGCAGGGGGAACACAAGCATTATTTATCTTCAACTTCGATTCAGAAACAGTGCTGCACCTTTCCCGGTTTTTGAGATTTGATATTTGCCTAAAACTGGCTTTTTTTTTTTTTTTGGTTGTGGGTTTTTTTGGTTTTTTTTGTTTCACCTGTAACTTTTACATCTCTGTGGAGGAAATTCCTGATGGCCTTAGCAAGCGCTTCCATTGGCATGATCTGGAGTCATATTGCTGGGCCTTGAAATGGGATCTGTTTTATGTCCTCAAGTGAGATGTGGTTGTGAAATAGGACCTAGAGAAGGTTAAAGCATGTGCAAGAGCAGTGAGCCTTTGGGCTCTTGGAGGCATCCCCTGCTATCCCTCCCTGCCCTCCCTTTCTGACAGAGGTTACAGCTGTAGGGAGGATAGATGCCAGAAACAATGAAGAAACGAGAATGGTTCTCCCTGTCTTGACACCTGTTTTTTAAAGAAACCTCAGCATCCTTTTGCTGTGGCCTTTTTTCAGAGATCACATGTGTACCTGGGAACTGGTACTTTATTATTTCTGAGAAACCAAGAAAACTACAATCCTAAGTGGAATATATATCTAAGAGGTAGAGTAGAAGGCATAAGAGGAAGCTCATGATTTATAAAAGGGGCAAAAGCCACAGCTCTGTAGAAATTTTTATATTTTTCTTTTGCTTTTAGTGAGGTTCACTTTTGCTGTTTTGCTTTTAACATGTATATATGCTGATGGATATGTAGTGGTTTTTCTAGGACTGAAAAAAGTTAGTTTATCATTATTTTGCTTTAAAACTACTATTGCCCTGAACAGAGAATACAACAACCTTTGCTTTTAACTGTTAATCTAAAGCAGCTTTGTGTGTCTTTAAGATAGCTGCACTCTATAGTCTCCCCTTCTATCAGCCTATCACTAATGAAGTAAGAATAGACAGCAACAGCTTTCTGAGTTGATTTTGAGGACTGATGGTTCAGGAACAACTGTTGGAGTTAATAATACACCCTACAAATTAAGTTTTTATGTCCTCACAGACTAATATAGAGAGTTGACCATAGAAACTAATTCAGAATTAATTTTTGTAAAAGCAGACAAGCTTTCTATTTGTTTATTCTAAAGGCTAATGGAAAGTATAATGTAATACCCCTCAAAAGCTGTTCCAAGGTTAATTACATTCAAGCTTAAGATTCTTTGCTTTCTTAGTAGTCTGAAGTTGACTGAACTCAGTATTTTTTCTTATACTTTGCTCCCCAAATTATAAAGCCTATCATGTGCCTTTTTCATTCCAATCCTAAACCATGGGTTGTAAAATAAAATTTCCTGTGCATTGTAAGGGAAGCTCAGAGGCTTGGGTAGAAGACCTACAGCTACATTGCAGTAGTCCTTCAGGACATGGTCAGGTTTGCAGCTGCACAGAATGTGCTGTGGAACAACAGTGCCTATTAGAGAAGGTGCATCCTTCAGCCATGGGCGTGATGTTTGTACATTTCAGAAATAAATCTCCAAGGAGAATCTGGTCTTTGGTTATTGTGTAACATCATGGAGTTGCATCTGAAAATTCATTTCCTTAGCTAATGTGAGTTATTTAATGTATGCTTTTTGAAGATAAACATTCTCCTACGCATTTCCTAGGAACAGATTTTAACAGTTCTTCGGTTTATGAAATTCAGTTTATGCACTGAAACAAGGAAAGAGTGCTTCAGTGAAAACAAGTTTCCATGCAGAATTTATATTTCACCATACACTTAACTGTTTAACTGTTTTCAATATGCAGGTGATCATTGAATAAGGAAATGTGTGATAAGGACAGTATTAAGAAAAATAAAATGCTTGTAACACACAACAGCATTTCCCATTTACTGAATTAGGAGGCCATAAAATCTAAATTAAAAGGCTCTATGTTTTCAAGCAATGGCATTTCCTAAAGTCTGATCCTATTATATATCCTATTATCTGAATGCATGTACGTACATGCTGTGTGCTAGTCCAAAAATTAGGTTTAAAATAAAAGCATGCCTTTAAAACGCCTTTTAAAAAAAAATGTTGCAGATTACATAATAAAAAGAGGGTTTCAGAAGGTTGCATATCTACATATTCAATTTGTACAGTATTGTAAGTATCACAAGATGACTCTCCTTTTTCTACTGTACAGAGCATCTGTATGATTTCTTCGTGGTGTGCTAAATTATGTCAGAATATTGCAGAGATAGTAGGTGGAAATTGCTTAAGTGCATCTTTTCCCTTTAATGTATCGGGTTTAGTGGGTTTTTTTAATGAGGAAACCACTGGATTGATCATAGCACGTATATAAAAGTTGCTGGAAATAAATTTTTAATGCAAAGAGAAATTCAGAGTTATTATAACAATTTTCACTGCAAAACAGAAAAGGAAGAAAGTAGACTGCGTGCATATCTAAACACTGGTAAACAAAGCTGTAAAACTTTAATTGAAAAAAAAGTCATAACATTTGTCAGATAACATTGTTGCCGCATAAAACTTTATTCTTAAATGTCAGCTCAAAGCTAGGGTTTTTTTACAATCCTGTCAGATCAGGAAATTAAGAATTATTAATATCAACGTTTTTCCTATATCACATTTTGATGAAACCATACTTTTCAGGAATATAAAACTTTTTCACATGAGGGATTATCACTTTTAGCTAGCAGAGTGAACTTCTTTACTGTGAGCCATAATTAAGCTTTTATGGTCTCTTTTTTTTGGTGTGAAGTTGGTAGCCCAACAAATGGGATTCCATTCCTTATAATATGCTTGTAAGTTCATTCTGGAGTAAGTGCTAGCAGATGCTGAGAAACCAAACTTGGACTGTGCTTGATTGCAAGAGCCTTGGCACTGGTTAGCTGATAACTCTGCCAGCTTTATATGTCATCTCAGGAAAATGCATGTTTCAGTTTCAGCAGCGTGTTTCAGCATTTTGTTGAGGATTCTGTCATGTTTGTTGCTGGCTGAGAGGCGGCTACTGGGATTGTATCTGGGGGTTGTTTCTCCATGCTCTAAGGGCAAAGTTTCTCACAGACTTCCTTGGTATGTAATTTTTGATCTGGAAATACATGGTAGTTGGTGGCAGTAGGCTCATCTTCCTCAATTTATTAAAAAGGAGTATGTGATTTTATTGTTTTGTCAGGACCAACTGTTGTCACCATGGTTTCCCTAAGAAAAGGAAACTTCTGAATATACAGAAGTTCATATAGACAATAAGCTTTTGTAGTCCTAAGCAGTATGTCAGGGAATAACCATTTTGTTGGGAAAACTGTTCTTATTCTGCTTTGAACTAAGAGTGGGTTTCCTGTTTGTTTTTGTGGTTTTGGTGTGCTTTGAGCCATGTATGTCAAGCATCAGCAGAAATTCTCCTAAGTAATACACAACTATGTAACCATTACCACATATATCTCTTGTATATAAATTTACAGATTTTTTTTAAGCAGAATATTTCAATATTATCAAAACGAATGATGAAGTGCTTATGGTGATGTAGCTGTGCAAAGTTTTCTGCTTTAAACGTAAACAGATTGGAATTCATACTACTATAACTACTATCAACATCTAAAAACTATGTGTATGTAGTTTGCAGAAGCGATTTCAAATGTTTATTGTGCATATTTCAGAGCAGGTGAGAAAAAAGCTTTCATTTTAATTATCTGTGTTGCTCTAGGACGTTGTGCTGGTTCGGCTGGGGCAGAGGTAATTTCTGTCATAGTAGCTGGTATGGGGCTGTGCTTTGGACTTGTACCACACCACAGGCCCATGCTAACTACTATACTATGAAGAAAATTAACTGTATTCCAGACAAAACCAGCACACTAATGCTCTGTAAGCTTTAGAGCAGGTAGCATAGAGTGGGATGTGGATATCTATTAATGGTAGGGCTTCCTTAAGCTTTCGGGTTTGCTTGGCATACTGCCTTTTGCTGTGAAAAGTCTATTCATAGATCCAGTTTAGGTGAGTCTTCTGCAGATAACTGAACCACCCCACAACAACAGTGATCATACGGAAATTCTGAGTGTGAACATGAACAGATTAGCTCTATAATACACTCAGCACTCTGCAGCGTATGTGCTGAATCAGGCATGTGCTGTTGGCAGTAGGAAGCTGGAGCTGGGGCTTCCCCCACCTATGAAACAACATCTGCCTCTTTTGCACGTGTGTTAATACGCATATGGAAGTAAATTTAATGTACAATATGTATTTGTTGGTGCACACTGTTCCCATGTTTCACTTGGGAAAGTGAGATGCTAAGAGGAAGTTGCTTGGCTCCAACGTAATGTACGAAAGTCTGCTTCTGGTCCCCTCCTTTCCCAGCACTTCTCATGTATTTAGAGCTACCTCCTGGCAAATCATTTCGACAGAAGTGTGCTCTTGTTGGTCACTCTCCTTCGCAGGACCCTGTGGGGAAACTACATCATCCTGTAAAGAACCACAAAAGAAGGTCCTGTAAGAAGTTTTTGCTGCGTGCCTAGAGGTGAGGACAGGCTATGGACTGATGATTGCACTGGCAAGTAACAAGTGGTCTGTCAAATACGGCTGGAGGGCCCCCACACTGCTCACTTGACCTGTGCATAAGTGGTAAATCCTCTTACTGAGGCTGTAATGCATCTTGGGTCTGTGCAGACGCACCTACTGCTGGTGTATGTGCTGGTGTTAAGGGTTTCCTGGGCAGGGTTATGATAACCCTGGGTAATGGCCCTTCGTTTTTCAGTTGTTTTGACAGCTGCTTCTTTTGATATGCTGGATAACAGAAGGCTTCTGGCTTTTGAGGTGTTGCAGTGAACCACACACAGGTAGTCAAAAAAGGTCTAGCTAATAGTTATGTTTTCATATTTAACCTTCATTTATCCCCATCTCTGCTACTGCAAGCTGCTTTGCAGGAATATCTTTGTTTCTATTTACAGCATCTGTGCTTTACTCTCCACAGGTAATTTGATGTGTGCTGTCAACTCAATGCTGGCATTTTGGTTTGCCTTCCTGCTGTCATTTCCCATGAAGTATATGTTCCACAGAAATCCCATTTAAAAAATCTGATTTCTGCTGTCCCCTTTTTGCAGAAATTGTGTTTCTTGAATGCTGCAAGTAATTTGTAGATCTTTAAGTAACAATCAGCTGTAGCAATGAGAAACTACAGTAGCTGCTGATGCATTCTTGGATTTCTTCAGGTACTCGGCAAGGTTCTAGATGCTTTCTTCACTCAGTGGCAGGTGGACACTGGTGCACAGCTCTTAGGATTGCTTTCTGATAAATTTGAGGTGTGAACACATTCTCTAACTGTCGGATATTTCAGCCTCTGCAGTCTTTGCATACTTACATTCAGGTAGTCTAAAGTGTCTGCATTATCATTACAAAATCCTCAAGGCAAAATCTGAGAAAGAAGCAGAGCCTCACAGAGGTTCACATCAGCTTCACAAGGATAAATGCGAGCACTAGAACCAAGACAATGAGCAGAAAGTTGAGTAGCAGGTTGAGACCTCTGTTGTTGGCAAGATCCATAATGTGCATCAGTCTGCCCTCTTGTGCCTGCAGCAGACTCTTAGTTGTAAATTAGGGTTGCTCCTTCAGTATGAAGCCATGTAGCTTCACATGAATTTCATTGTGTCCACAGCTCTTCACCTGGTTTATAGTTTCTGCCACTTAAGGAAAAAAAGTATGCTTACAATAGCTAGTTGTTTGGTTTTTTCCTGGAAAAGGATTCTGGATGCTCCTACAAGCCTTTTTTTCTCAAATACCTTAAAAATAAAATAAAATTAAATTAAGGTTAATGATAACTTTCATTCCAATATTGGAGAATTTCTGAAGAACTAATAATTGGAGGAAGGACTTGAATTTTTTTATGAAGTTTGGAACTCCATTGACTTTTTAAATGTGATGGTACTCTTCAGGCCAGTGAATTTTCAAAAGGATGACTGTTCTGAAGGCTTTGTCTACCTCAGTAATAAGACTGTTGAAAATTATTTCCTTCTAAAATACCTCTATAGGTACAGCACCCCTTCCCCCCCACCTGGCTTTCTTATCTAGGCAAAATGTCTCTCTGTTAATAGAAGTATTTCCTACCCTTCTAGGGCTTGGCATCGTGCAGTGCAGTCGTGTTTAGCCAGCACTGTGCTGTGTAAGGTCCATTGCAGTTTTGCAAATGCCTTATGAAGAATCTAGATTGAGCTGGCAGAGGATGTGTCCTTAGTGCTTTTAATAGCACATATGCAATTGCTTATTTTAAGATAGCATTAATAACTTAACAATTGGGTTTTATTTATAGAAATATATATATATACATAAATGAAAGGAACGTATAAGCCCACTCAGCCCTAACACTGCAAACAGTTGCCAAAACTTGGTTTTAATAATCAGCTGCATTTTTAGGGAAGATCACAAGAGGGCAGTGTTTTATAGCTTTACATTTTATACAAAGATGCAACTTCTGGCATTATTTTACCTTAAAAAAAAAAAGGCTTATAAAGCAATCAGTCAGATATTACAGTAAATATAGGGCCTGTGTTAAATAATTTAAATTACCAGGGTTCATATTGAGGTGAGCATCAGTTTTTAAAGGAGTACTTAAAAATATGTTCTGGTTTTTTGTCTGGCTTTTTTCTTCCCGCGCCCCACCCCTCTCCCCCCCCCCACCATGGAGGTCAAACCTAAAAGGACTACATTTGTTTTTAAATAAGATATCTCTGGATCTTGCAGGATTTCACAAATAATTTTCCAACTGTATTCTGCCAGGCATTATTCATTAATAGCCATACAAATATGTATCTGCTCTGTAACCTATAGTATATTCGTATGCTTCCAAATATAAACCAGAACACTCTCTAAATTAATGTGTTAAATTACACTGCTCTAATTTTGGCAGAGAGGATGTAGATAAATTATGTTTCAGCCTACTTTAAAAAGTATGTACATTTTTCATGATTATTGTTCTGTATGTATCCCCAAATGGTTAAGGTTGGAGGGGACTACAGTCTCCCTGCTCAAACAGGGTCATCGTAGAGCACATGGCACAGGATTGCATCCAGGTGGTGTCTGAACACCTCCATCTCCACAAACTCTATGGGCAGCCTGTTCTAGTGCACAGTCGCCAGCATAGTAAAGAAGTTCTTCCTCACATTCTTGTGGAACTTCCTGTGCATCAGTTTCTGCCCATTGCCTCTTGTCCTGCTGCTTGGCACCACTGAGTGCAGCCTGGCTCCATCCTCTTGGCACCCTGCTTCAGATACTGATGGGCATTGGTGATGTCCCCTCTCAGTCACTTCTTGAGGCTGAGCAGGCCCAGCTCCCTCGGCCTTTCCTCTTAAGAGAAATACTCCAGTGCCTTAATGATCTTTGTCATCCTCTGCTGGACCTGCTCTAGGAGCTCCATGTCTCTCTTGCACTGAGAAGCCCAGAACTGGACACAGCACTCCAGATACAGCCTCGCTAGGGCTGAGTAGAGGAGTAGGATCCTCTCTCTTGATCTGCTGGAAATGCTCTTCCTAATGCGTCCCAGGATACCATTGGCCTAGTTGTACCATTGGCCGTTGGTGTAGCTGTAGCAAAACTTACATAAAGTTCTTTGTGCTGGGGGGGTGACACACATTTTGTGCATGGTATGAATAATTTTGTTTAAGGCTGTTTTATGTTTGTCTTTCCACTGAGTGGTTCGGTTCTGCTAGGAAGGGAAGTTGTTGCTAAATTGATGTAGAAGAGTTAATAAACACACATGAGTATCTGCTGCCTTCTAAAATACCTTACTGACCAGTTTTGGTCAGAGCAAAGTTTCAGTTTTTAAATGGGTCATGTTTTCACATAGAGAATAATATCAGTTATTCAATTACTGAATCACTTATTGTATCAATTTTTGCTGAGGAGCTGGCTGAGCAAACACATCTTTAAAACCAGCATATTTTGATTCCTGGTTGAGCTCCTTCCCAGTAAAAAATTGCCATGGAAGTTGGTCACTATTTTTTTTGGAGGAAGGGTAGTACCAGATTGTTGCCTGTTTAGCTGTCTTTATTCACTATTAGTGTGTAAGATGACCTTTGGAAAAAGATTTAGTTTTTGGTGGAATGGAGCAGAGAACTGAAAACTTAATCCAAGGTACATGCTGTACATGTTAGCAGTTTTTATTATGGCTCATAAAAGTGGTGAACTTTTTGATTACACTTTCATAAAATTCATTAGGAATACTTACAAACTTACAAGCACTAGCTACTGAGTGGGAGTCAGGTGCGTGTAAGTGACCTGGACATCGCAAAACAGTGAAGACTACTCTTGAAAACCGAAACAGAATAAATAGAGATACAGAGAATTAGAAAGCTATGTGATGACTAGATTATTTCACATAACTTTAATAAGTAAGTAATAGAATAGATGCTTCTTTCTAAACAGAATTGGATATATTTTATGCATTAATATTTTTCAAGCAGTCCTTTTATTAATAAAAATACAGTAGATGTTATTTTTAAAGCTTATATAAGTCTACAAAGAAGACTGTACTATGTACAAAAGGGTTTTTTTTTAATCTCTGGGTTCAGTTGACAATTGGTGATATAGAGGATAGTAGCAGATTTTCTGATCAACAGAAGCCTAAGACACAAATGAACCACTCAGTACAGGGAATATATCTGCATTGCTGTAAAACAGCAGTAGGGCTTCCAGTTTATTGATAATTTGGTTTTGTTCTTTGGTTATTGTTTTAAAATAAGTTACGGGTTTTCAGGTACAAAAGAGGAAGTTGGAGGGTTTGTTTTTATTGGGCTATGTTTTTTAGCAGTGCTTTACTCTGACTCCTTTATATTATTGGCTTGTGAAACCTACAATCCAAACGTGTCCTCAGAATATAGGTGCTGATGCTTTACTCTTAACACTTTTTTCTCCAGCAGGTGTTTAGTACTGTAAAACTGTTGTCTATTTCCAGTTGAAGTCTCTTGAAACACATCCAAAGCAAACTGAAGCTAGAAACTCTATCCATCACAAAAATACAGATTTGAAAAGAGAAGAAAAGGAAGAAGGATTAAAAGGGGAAATATGCTTGCTAAAATCTCATGCGTTTGTGAGAGTGGTCAGAATGCATGAAATGGAAATTGAGATTTACACAGACAGTTCAAATCAGTGATGCTCAAATACTAACTTGCAAGTGTGGGGGTGTGTTGCCAGTCTCACCAGTGCTTGCCCTAATCCTCGTACAGTAGCTGTCCTAATTTCCTCTAGCAGTTAGCCTTATTTCAGAGTCTGGTCTCAACATACCGACTCACCAGATAGGAAATTCATCACCACTGGATTTGCTTGCATTCCATTGAATACAGACTTTTTTCAAAGATTTTTTCCCTTCCTGCTCAGCTGTTCACTGTCAACTTCTACTCATTAAATACTAAGTCTTAAAAGCAGAATACAAGATAAGCTTGTTTTGATTTTCTGTATTCATCAGTAAGAATGTTTACATAGAATGGAATAGAAGGATATCTCTTTAAAAAAGGGATGTCTCTCTGACCTTGGTCTGTTGATTCTTGAGCTTTCTTTAAATTTGAAAAGTGTATCAAATGTCTAGGAATTTCATTTAATACCAACAACATGTAGTAGGGTTGAAAGTCTTCTGCTCAGTCTTGTTACTCGCAATTGCTGGCGTAGAAGTGTTGTCTTTTATGTGTATAGCCTATGGTTTACATGTTGGAAAGATATTTCTGCAGTGCTTTCCTCTCCTGTGCATAATCCTTTATAACTTGTTTTTCTATCTGTCAGTTATTTTAGAAAGATACTTGCGTGTTCTCTAGCAGGAATTTGCAGCTGAAGGTGGGGATGTTACTTCTTGTACGGATGCACTTCAGTCACAGCAGTAATGGTGACCTAGACTTTTCTCTTTGCCGCATCAGATATAAGCCACCTCATGTGACATTGGCAAGTTCCAAGTTTTTTGTAGTTTTAAACTAAGGAAATTATTGCATAAATTAGAACAGGCCTTAATTAAGTTGTCTAAAGGCAAATATTAAGAACTCTGAGAATCCAAGTTGTGCCAGTTGTCATGTCAATTAAATGACTATGGAAAACAAAATTTTTGATGTCAGTTACAGTGGCGTCAATTTTTTTCTGCAAAACATAATGAAAACTCTTTCCAGATGTGACATATATGAGATCCCTTAAATAGGGAGAAAAACATATGAAATAGTTTTTCTTTCTGGATTAGAAGAGATTTTTGGTTTATTCTCATATTCCTTTGAAAAACACTAAAGCAATTTGAATGCCTTCAGTTGATAATGCAGAGGTGCAGCACCTTGAACTATGCAGAGCAGAAATTTTCCCAAGATGCGTTGAGGTCTGTGTACCTGCAAGCTCTTCTTCGAGCAGGCATGGTTCAAATTTTGAACCCTTCCAAGGGCTTAAAGATTTTCAGAGAAACCTAAAATCACTTAGGCCCCCAAAAAGTGATGGTGGTGTTTATCTAACTAAAACATTGAATTTACCAGCTGCTGGCTGTTACTGACGGGAGCAGATAATCTGATTTACCAATACTTTACCCCATGTTGTAAAGACATCTCTTGATTGAGACTGACAAATTGAGTCATGCACAGCTTTGTAACTACAGGCTCTAAACACTGTTCTGCACAGAAAACGTGTTTTTAATACATGTAGCGGGCAGTAAGATAACAGGGCACTGGCTGGCACACCCTCTAGTCCAAGTGCTAGCCCCTGTCACATGAGGATCCTTGCACTGGGAATTGCAGGTGTAGGTCTCTCTTCCCCCTGGGGTGACTTTCCTAGAGGACAGTGCAGAGAAGTGCTGGAACTTCAGAGAAGCATCACAATGATACAGATCAGCAAGAGGCAAATTAAAATCAGGCAGAAATTCACAAAGAGCTCTTGGAGCCTTTGGCGTGCTTGTGGGTTGACCTCAATAGTTGAGGCTCTCCTCAGAGCGGCGCGGGTCATGTGTTGGACCTTCTCCATGACAACAAGAAAGTAGAGGGCACAAATCAGAGGTTTTAGGAGTGCAGGAAAGAAGAGCAGCGGTCAGGAACAGTGCAAAGTGCCTAATATCTTCTCTTTTTGTTTTAGACAGCCTTTGCAGAGCTGGAAAGCAGGAAAGCAGAGAATTAAAAGTGCAGAAGTGTTTTTATGAGTGCAAATGGAGATTGTTTTGAAGTTCTAAAAAGTCTGAAATAAATATTGTTTTTACAGTGTTTTTAGGTCAAAACAGGATTTTTAAAATTTGGGGTTTTAAGTTTAGACTTGTGCTGTATTGTGCTTCTCCTCCTGAAGGCTACTGAGCATCTGCTTCTTAGCAGTGTTGAGTAGCTGTACTATGGAAATTGTGGGTATCTGGGTTTTGCCCAGATTATTGCTTTAGATCCTAAGCTCTCTATCTCACACAGTCTGTGAAAAGGCCATGGCTGATTGCCTTCCCACACACGTCCCTCTGCTTTATTTGTTCAAGCACATGTGAGTATTTGATGATAAGAGTAGGGTCACAGACCTTTCAGCCAGGAGATCTGGATAGTCCTGCTGGCTGGTACTGACAGGGCAGATAATCTGATTTACCAGTATCTTTTTCTGGAAGGGAGGAAAAGAAATCTTGTTGAAGTATTTCCATTCCAAGTAAAAGTTCTGTATGGTGGGCAATTAAAAGCTAATGCATCACTGCTGTAGGGAATTTTAGTAGCACAGTTCTCAACAGACAAGACAGAGTAAGGGCTAAATCTTTTTTTATGCATGTAGGGCAGTGTGTTACAAACATGGGTCCAAAGGCAGAAGACTGCTATGAGGAACAAAACAAAGAATTTACACAACTTTTTCTTGTAAGTGAGTGTTACATTTAATATGTATTTTCCTCCTTTTTAAAGGCAGATGGAAGGACCGGGTATCAGTTGTTTTAAAACTCCAAGTAAGTAGTTGCAATGTAAAACCCTCCTGTACAAACCTTCCATGGCAAGAAGCTGGCTTTGATATATGCTTGTTTAGATAATGGTGAGTTGGATTCTGAATGCAGATGCTGTCACAATGGGAAAACTTGGTTTTTAAAATAATGATGATACATGCATGTGTCAAACTTTGTTCCTAAAGCTGCACTTGCCCCTAAATATTTTATGAATTTATATTGTATTCATATTTTTCACCGAAGGTTTCTCCTTGTCACTGCTTTTTTTTTTTCTTGGCAACAAGTGAAATTATATATGCCACATAAAGGAAAATAATTGCTTAGATGTCTGCTGCCCAAATTACAGGATGATTCTGACTGAATTAGAGGTATTTTGTTGCCTATGAATTTGTCTTTATATGTGGCTAAAATGGAAAAACCTTAAAAGGAAACAAAAGTGTCTTTCAGGCTCTTCTTTTTTAATCCGTCCATGTTGGGCTGTAGAGCCAAATGGTATGTATACTGTATGAATAGAATACATGAATGGTATGTATACTGTATGAATAGAATACATGTGTTTTCAGTGGCAGTGTTGGTATTTAAGAGAGACTTTCAAAAGCAATCAGATCGCACATGGTTATTTTAATACCTTTACAGGATTCCATGTGATGACATCTCCTTCTAAAACTGAACTTCAGATTTTGTTATGATCTTTTGAGCTGTAGTTGATCTTAACTTTATTGCAAACAAAACATACACCAGGAACGTACTCTTGTAGTGACTATAATTTTTCATCTTTGTTTGACTTTTTGCTGTACCTGTTTTCATCTATTTAAGCAGTTAAAACGCTTGCCAGATATATCCTGCTTAGCTCTTTGCTGGTCACGGTCTGTCCCAAGTGCAGTAAAGGCAAGACATGCACTTGTGGCTGAATGCACATTCATTCTCCCAGCCCAGTACAGGCTGGAGTGCATTAGACTGTTTATCTTCTTGCAGACAAGTCCCTGTAGATGAACCGCTTATGGATTTACACGGATAGAGGAGAGTTTGTGTAACCAGCTTGTGTGACAGACACTGCCCAGAGAACAGCATTTCCTGCGGGTGACTTCATCACGGCATCTTACGGCACGTTTCAATGCCGGGTGTGGGAAACTCTTGGTCTTTGAGCTGGGTGTGACCTGCTGCAGCAACATTTATCTTTTCCGATTGGTTTTTTTTTTTCCTTGGGGTCCACAGAATGTGGACAGCATCAATGTGTTCCTGTGTACGTGTACAATAAATGTACATTCCATTTCATGTGCACTGCATTAGGTGTAACTGTGCTGGAGCTGGCACCTGCACTGCTGTGTTGCTGCATGTGTTTCACTTGCATGAGTCAAGGGGCAAGGCCCTGGGGCTCTGAAGTGCTTCCATAAAAAGCAGTATTAGCTCGTTGGGCATCACAGATGCAAGGTCAAAACAGATATTTGGACATACGTGACTAGATAGCTGATACAAAAGGATCTTAAAAAATGGGAGGTAGCATAAGTTAAAATCTCTATGCCTATTACTGCTAGAAAGTGTTGTAGAGAAGGGATGAGGAAAGGACAAAATAGATGAATTTGAGTTTCTTGATTTATTAGTTGATATGCTTGTGGAAGTTTTTGAGACATCTATGTGTTTAACCTACTGTGCCTATCTGTGGGATAAGTTTTCTTGTAAGCAAAGGAGGCCAATTCTGTGCCTGTATTTCAACAAGTTTGTCTTTACAAGTGCTTGAATTCAACTAATAAACACATACCTTGCTTATTAATCCTCCATGGCGCTGTCACCCACCTAAAGTGTGGAGAAAGAGAAACAGATTCAGTAACACAGCTGCATATGGGTGGCTATCAAGGTCAAAACAGACAGCTTGGAAAATAATTACACAGAAAGAAAGACTGATCATTGTCACAAATAGTAGCTGCTCTCTGCTGTTCAGTCCCTCACATTTTAGGCCAATATAAAGAAGAATTGTGCATGCACACACCACTTTGTGAAACAAAAGTGCAGCAGAAGGGCAAATTATGTTTGATACTTTTTTGAAGTCACAAAATGTTACTCGTGTGACAAGGCTGAGCATCACACAAGAGGAACAGTTGGCTGCATTGCCGTGCAGTTGTGTTTTATCAGTGCTGTTGATGGATGTGCAAGGCTTGTCTTAGGCACAGAGTGAATCTGCAGGAAGAGGTCTGGTGGCTGACCCTGTATGTTACTATGTAGGGAATCCCCTATACCCCATATTTTAGAATGAGTCACTGATCACAGTTATTGCTTCCCACTTCACTGACATGTGACTGTTTCCCTGATTTGTATTAGGTTATTTTTATCTTTGTTCCTGGGTGCCCTTCACAATGAGAGGGGGTATGTGACCAGAGTGAAAACTGTGGGCCACGCTCATTCCTGGTGCAACTGCATTGAGTCCTTTGAAGTCACACGGGATAAATTTGGCTCCCTTGGAAATGCCACAGCCTGTTTCCTGTCATATGTTCACTAAATGCAGGAGTGATATCAGTGGAATAGAAGAGGTTTGACTTATTTGAATTCTTGCAGTTCCACATGACCAAGTGAAGCCCTCAGGGGCACTGTTAAAAAGTTACGTTGCATAAGTCTATTGCATAGATTTTTACAATGAGATGTCCCAAAACCCCAGTAATTCACTTCTATCCAATGAAAAGAAATGTCTTACTAATCATAAAAATAGTGATGGAAAAAGTACTATAAAGTTATGTTGATTGAAGATTTAGACAGACTTGTGGCATATAATGTCATTTTTCAGTCCTATGGAGAAAACATTTCCTTGGGATGGGGAAAGAAGCAACAATTCAGCTCATAATGAGAAGTGCTGGTAACAGGAAAAGCAAACTCGTTTTATCCTTCTCTTTACCTTTTGTCTGTTTTGTACTGAACTGTCATGTGTGTTTCAGAGAGCATAGGGGAAGGCTCACACTTGAGATTCTTTTTTTTCCTCCCCGTCTTACAAATTCATAGTTTATACAGTCTTTCTTCTGAGTCACTTTGATGTTCTTAGTGTTCCAAGAAGCAAGACCAGCAGTAAGAACCTCTACTTGTATTTCAAGTCCACGAGAATGTGAACGGTGTAGGTGACAAGGAATTACAGTGATCAATAGCTGAACACACCAGTCATTTTGGATTTTGGAATTTATCCACATATCTTGTGGATAACTAGGACTTGCATGTGTTCTGGTCCATTAGAGTAGCCAGTGCTCTGGGCTAGTTTTTAAGTTGATTAAATTCCCTGCAGCTGCTGCAGGACCATGCAGTGGGACCTTGGGCAGGTGCTTCAGTCTCCATACTCATGGGTTCCCCTCGTCAACATAAGACATAAAATAACTGTATACCATTTCCAGTCTGTTGGTGTGATTTGCCTTTTACATAGTAAATTTTGTCTGGGAAATGAACTCCATCCTCTGCTGCCTTCACTGACTGCCTAACAAGTTGTTGTATGTTAAGTTTTAGCTTTGGCGATTCATGATGTCCCTTTAACAGGAAATGGTCTAAGTGCAATTTGAATTTGGGTAAAAATTGAAATACATCTAGTATGTAGCTAGGTAGAAGTGGAAGAGGATGTTCCAAATTTTGTTTTCCACCTTCTAGCAGCTCAGGGAACAATGACATGGCATTGATTGAGAAGGATATAATAGATAAATTCAACTTCTGAGAAGTTACTTGGTGCCAGGAAAGTCCTGTTAAGCCTTTCTTCAATCTCCAAAAACCAAAAGCAATCTTCAGTTCTACGTGTCTTGTAGTTTTAGGGAACAGAACTTTACTTCCCTGCGAGATTTTTTATTTCTCCAGCTGGGGTACTTTTCTATTCCTAAATCAAATTAGTCTTAAAGCAAATGAAAAGCTGCTGTTGTAGTTCTGTGGATGTATCCCATACATTTTTGTTTGCTGATGGTCTGAAAAAGTAGCAAAAATCACCTTTACACTACCAGTTACAAACTGATTTTGCTGAGTTTCCTGCTGTACAGTGGAGGCACTCTATTCCTAACTTCCTCAGAGGATGAGAAACAAATGCAGCTTTTAAAAATAGAAATGTGGTATATACATAAATCTGAATCTGTCTGAAATACAAATAACAATAGCATCGTCATCTTGACAAATGAGTAGGAAAAAAAAAAAAGACAGAAAATTGCCTGCTGTGAATTAAATGCCTAATTTCATATTGATTTGTAACACTTACCACCTGCCCTGTAGCACATGCTTCTGTCATGACTGTAGGTTGTTGTTTTTCAGGGTTTGGATGTCTGTGACATGGGATGTTAAAAGTGTGAAGTTTTTAAATTTAATTTAACAGCTGAGCCACTCCCTCATGTACATTAAATTACTGAACTCTGACAGGATAAAATTGAGATGATGGGGCAGCTAACCTGCTGTAGCTATGGGATGCATTCCAGCTTGCAGTAAAGAGCTGCCTACAGCAGTTAAGTGTCTCTGTGTGTGTTCAATCCATGTGTGTATGCATAAAGTCTGTATTTTTAAAGGTCTGCATATGCAATATTTGTGGTAGAAGAGAAAGATTCTCTGGGTGGTAGAATAAACCTTAACTCTTCTCTTCACTTGAAAATACATCTTATGTATAACTTCAGCCTTGAAAAAAAATCTGTCTCAGAATCTTCTTGCTCTTTGTAGGCACTGGAAGGTCTGAAATGCTGCTTCTGCCTACTGCAAACAGCTTCTAGAGAACTCTGTAGCAGATTGTTTGCCTTAGCAGTAACAGCATGTCCAGACATTTCTATCACTTGAATATTTAAAACTGGCACAAGGCTGCTGAGCACAAAACCAAGCACCTGGATGTATCTTTGCCTGATGCCTACCAGTCACTAATAGGAAGAGGAATTAGGTGTATCTCTTCAGTAACAGGGAAAACACACCTCACAAAATTAAAATCTGTATTAAGTTTGTCTCTTCTATAACCAGAACCATATGTAGACATAAGTAGTAAGGTGTGAATTGATGAAAGGGGGGAACAGGATTGTAAGGAGCATAAGTACCTTAGAGACATACATATTCATGAAACATATTTCTTTTTAAAATATTTGTAGATGTAAATATTAAATGTTCTCTGTGTGACATGTTTCTGTGTGAGATGCACTTTTTTCCCAGTGATTTTAAAGCTGGGATTGTATATTCATTGTACAACATGTCTGTGCTTCCCTTAGAAATAAATGGGTTATTTCCTGCATTTGAAATTCAGTTCATGATGTTATAAATCCTAACTAAATTATTTATCTGTTATTAGAAGCAATCTAGGACAAGTGTGTTAGTTACAATAAACAACAGGAGAAAATAAACTTTTAATGAATGTCAAAGCAAAAACACTACATGGATTCTGTAGCTTGAGCTGCACTTAGAGTAACATGGTATAATTTCAGTTCTAGTGCTGCTATAGATCACTTAAATTTTTAAATTAAGGGTAATTTTTCATCATAGAGCAAAAAAAAAAGGTTTGCTTTGTCAGTGTGTTAGATCAGAAGAATGTTTTTCCGAGTTAAGGGTGAAAGAGCTTCTTTACCCTTGCTGGACTGTGAATAGGCAGCTTTGGGGGAAAGAAAGCCTCTGTGAAACTTTAAGTGAATCGTTTTCTTTGTAGATTTTGGATTTAAAACCAAAGCCAAACAGACAAAAGAAAAAACAAGCAAAAGGTAATAAATTTAAAAGGAAATACAAAGGTGTGAGAAACATGATGAAACCTTCTCACCTTCTTGTGCAATACCACCTGTATAATAAATCATCTACCCGAGGACAGCCTGTGTCCCATGAACATGTAGGAAATCCTTTTACCTTTACTTTTGCTGAAAGACTCCCCACACAGCAGTATATTTTTGACTTAGAGCTATAACGCCTACATTTCCATATTTTTGATAAACAGTTAAAACCAGTTGTTAATTTGAGTAGAGGAGGTTTTTTTTGTAGAAATGTACAGCTACAGCATGCCTTCCTGCAAGAATTAAAAGCATTACACAGAAGAGAAGTTCCTTACCCCTGGTGTGACTTAGTGAAGCACAGAGGAGCTTGCTCCGGACTGTGGGACGTGCCTGTAGATCTCTGGCAACTTGTCCGAGTCTGTGACCAAGTTGTGGAAACAATTGAAGTGGGCTGAGGGGAAAACATAACAAAAGTTTCAGAGGCAGGGCTCATGGTGTCACTCAGCAGCTCACAAGTTGATTGGTCCCATGTGCCTTCTGACACGGACAGTGGCTCCTCTAAACTTGTTCCCAGCAGCACCTTTCCTTTTGTGAAAGGAGCTGAGTGCCAGGGAGACCACCTGCTCAACCACAGGATGAGAGAGTCTGGCAAGTGGCGTGCTTCAGTGGGGTAGTGAAGGGAGCTGCTTGCTGACTCCCTGCCTTTTTTTAAACAGGAACTTAAATGGGAACTTATTCAGGGAGCTGCTTTGGATGTGTGACTTTGGCTACAGCTATGTTTCTTTGTCATAAAAAAACCTAAATAGCGAGGGCTGTCATATTTTTTGTGGGTGTTTGACTTGGAATTATTTTCTTTTGTACAAGGTATTTTTAAAACTACACTTTCAATATATAAGGTTTTGATAATTCTGTTACACAGCTGGTATTCAGTTTATAGTGTACGATGAGTGCTTTCCAATATCATCTTTCTTCTCACAGTGCTTATACTGAAATAAATTTTCTGTATTTCAAGTCTCTTCCAACCTTCAATATGTGGGTTAGAGGATTTTTTTTTTCCCAAATAAGATCTGGCATATATAAGTTCATCTCTGAAATTTATCATTACAATATATTTTGAAGTATTTATCTTTCCTTTAAAACACACTTCCACATTTTTTCTTCTCCTCCCACTTTTTGTGGCTGGAAACTATTCAAGTGAATTTTTTGAGAACCCTTTCTCTTTTTTTGGATAAGAGTAGCAGCTTGATGCTACTTTACAGGTTTTCTTATGTATACTTTCCTGTGTTGAGGCGTGACAACACGGTGCATATAGAGGAGGTTCTGTGCATCTGGGAAGTGAAGGATTTACTGCATGTGAAAGGATTAAGCTGTCATGTGTGCAAGCATCCAGCATCAGGCTTTCTGTGTGGATGCAACTGAGAGCATGTGCCTTTTCCTGATTTGGAAATTGCAGGCAGAAATACAGAAGCTCAGCCTAACTCTGAACACTTAGGGATTCAGTTTTGACAGTAATTGTTTAGCACAGATGAGTGCTTGGCTTTAAGCAGGACCCCAGACAGGGTGAGTTTTTCTGGTTTAGTTTGGGTTTTTTGTTCCCTGGAAGCCCTGCTGCAGTACATCATTCAAACCAGACACAGAAGGGCGTTGGTGGTGATGTACCACCCTGTTTCAAATTGAGCTCTATTTTTATTTTTGTAAATACAGTTTAGCTCTTCTGCAAATTGGTTATATCATAGTTGAACTTAGCAACTTGGTTTTAGTATAATAAATCTGCCTGCTTTCAGTTGTCCTTCAATATCAAACCCAGGAAGTCTGGGGTCACATATTTCAGTTGAAAGTTAATTGAAGATCTTCACAGTGAAGAGTGATGGTTCTTTACTGGTGCAAAGTGTTTCATAACTTACTTATAATGGCATTATTAACATTATAAATCTCTCACAGTCAAGCAAACTGTATTTGGCTATTTTATGAGGGAAGTTTCATGTTTTTATTGCATGCTGTCATCCAAGAAAAGTGCTAGCATTAGATTGTTTGCTTTTTGTAAGATGTAATATGAAACTTGTACTTTTGAAATTCACCCTTTGTATTTTGTTATGAAGTCCAACACCCAGCACTGCAACAGCTGCAATGCTGTTCCTCCCTTTTACCAAATCAATGTAAAATTGTCATGTTATTTAGTTACACTACCCCAGATTCTTGGCTTTTTGTTAATGAATTGGAGCTTTTTAGAAATGAGGTACCATAAGAGAAGTTGGTTTTGTTTGTGAGCTGCTAACATAGTCGTAGCTTGGTCTCCATTTTATAGGCTGATACTTAAATGTTCAAATTAATGCACTGAAAAAATACTAGGATTTCATCAGAAGAATAATACGCATCTTCTCTAAATGTCTAACTCGGATAAGAATTTTAAGATGGAAAATGTATTTGCCAAATAACAGTAACATGTACAAGTTTAGACCCCATGAGTGTTGTAGATCTTGTATTGATGTTGTTTATCTGAAAACAAGCTTGTTTAGGAACACTCTCCTGAGAACATTTTTCTAGTTCAGGTTAGTATCATTCCTTTGTGTAACTCATGGAGGTTTTGGTGGGGTTCTGAAGCAGATGCCAAAAGTACTGCTTATGGGACATGTCAAGTCTGACAAGTACAGACACGATATATGAGCACATCATTGTACTGTTTTCATTCACCCCTGGGTGAACAGGTCCAGACACCCACGGATATCAGAAAGGAAAAGGTTTAAAAAAGGAATCTGTGTTGGAGGTTTTGGTCTGCTGCATTTTGTTCTGGGGAACAAAAATGTGCAGCTGTTGCCTGCTTGACCTTAAATGGACATGATCTGGGCTTTCTCCAGGGGGATTAGGAATCTACCACTAGAACATGTTTCTTCTCAGAAATTATTTAGAGATCCGGTTGATGTTTGGGATAATGTCTAAAAAGAGACGTGTTGTACTTCAGCATACCGGCTTCTTTATTTAAATAATAATCATAAAACTTCTGTTCACATTGGTAATAATTTCCTGGATTATTTTTACCTTTCTAGTGCTAGTTTTCAAAATTCCAGCTGTAGACACTGGCCACCTGTATAATCTGTAAAGAGTTTGAGGTGTCACTATCTGGTCCACTGATAATCATGACTCTGCCATAGAAATGGGCTGTGACCAAGTCCAATTATTTATAATTTACAAGTAAAGAAATTCAGCGGTAAGTCTGAGTACTCTGGTTAGCGAGTTGTTTTGTGATGCTACTGCTGTTTTCTCTCACACTGCAAAAGTGCCTCTGTGATCTCACATGGCAGAAGTCCTGGTGTTGCACGTTTGGCTTAACAGTGACAAAAAACACACGGCAGAAGTGAATGCTCCCACACATGTACACTAGTTTGTGTGTGTATGCAGGACAGAGTGGCAGATGTTGGTATTGAAGCTGAACTCTAAAATAAGATCTTTCTTTTTCATAAGCAGTAGTTTCCTGGCCTGATTCTGCAATGGGTAATTGCTTGTAGCCATGCAGGAATCAGCAAATGTGGCTTGCAGGACCCTTTTTGCTGTTGTCTAAGAGAAAGGACCCAGCTAATGTATCCTTCAGTTACCTTTGTGCTGTGAGCCTAATACAGCCTAAAGGGAAATGTGAGTTTTCCCTTCCTTCAGAAGTGCAGGAAAATCAGTATTTTTAGTGCTGTTGTGAATAGCATTCCAGAATCACACCAGATAAGGTGACAGCGTAATCAATTCAAAGATAATAACTTTTTTAATGCATTTGAGGTTTTTTACTTGAATTTGATAGACCTGTGACCCATTTGCTTACATGTTTTACCTGATGCCTGCTTTAATGATTATCTGACTTCAGTGAATCTCACTCACATCTGTAATCTCAATATTTTCTGGATTTATGTGGAGGAAGTTGCCTTTCTGAGACTGTAGATGTTCCTGCATTTGTGTAGTGAAACAGTCTTCGTTAGTGTTACAGGAAACAGCTCTGCTGAGAAATCTAGGCTTTGCATCATGTTGTTCTCCTCTGGGACAAGATGTATGTACGTTTCCTAACCACTGGACAGACATAAAATTAGTTTGATCTTCACAGGTTTTTTTCTTCTTTACAAACAAGATGAAATTACTTTTGAGGCTTCAGCTTTTAAAGCATACCATTGCAAAGTGATGTAAAAAACCCCAAAATAAATTAATAGAAAACTATACAACTTGGTCTGAAATATTTCTCATTTTGGGAATGGTGAAGGCTCTGGTAGTACTAGTTATCTGATTTGTTACTGACCAAAGACATTTTTTGAAAGCTCATCTTGAATGTTTTTGTTTCAGTTGCTGTTACTGGCATGAACTTTAAACCATTAAAGTAGATCGCAGCGTGCAGAAGTGTGTCACGCCTGTCTATAGTCTTTGGTGCTTTGACTCAGTGTTGTAAGAGAAGGGAAACAAGGAGTTTTACCTGACTCTTGCTCTGAAAATTGGCTGTGTCCTTCCTCTTCCCATACCCCTTTAGGAAGCGCTTACTTCTCATGAAGACAATACAATTAGCATAGGCTCGACCCATGTCGATGGTTTATTCTGCAACAAAATACTGACAACACAAAAAACTTTGTTCATGTGGCTTCCATATCAAAGAAGTGTACCTTTTTACTAGGTTAATGAAGGTCAAATAATTTACTAGTAGCAGTTATCTGCAATGATGCTGAGTGTCAAAATAGCAACAAGAGACAGGATAGGAAATGCAATGGTCTTCATTACAGTGAAGGACCGTTATTTCTATGAAACGCCTGGGAAAACTGTATTTTAGTGCTTAGTGGTGTCCTCAACTGGTTAGGCTGAACAATGTGCCTTAGGTGGTGTGCCGAGATCCTTATACCTAAGAAACTGTGTTGAGTGTCTTTCAGATAAACTGTTCTGGGAAGCACAGAGATTAGTTGTGTTATTTGACATGTTGTGAGTGATAGATGAACAGCGGGACAAAGGCACATGAAGGAGAGATAAAGTTGGAAGACCATGTTTCAGTTGCCAAGTGGTGGTGCTGGATTATCTCCACTTGAAAGGGTAACTGCAGAATGCAGGATAAATGATTGGGCTTTAGCTTTTGCTGCTACCTATCTTCAGCTGAAAGTTGTCCTAACAGAAATGCATAAATATTGGCCTAACAATGAATGCTTTGGCAGCATTAAGAAGCTGAAGTATTCTCTTGTGCAGAATATTGCAGTGATCACCCTCAGGTAGTGTGGAGGGGCAGCAAGTAGACCAGTGGCCTCAACATCTTGCCTTACTGGGATCTTCGTTCAGATCCACATGGAAATGGCCTTTTAAAGAGGTTTCAGGCTAATTTTCAGTTGGTCCTACTTTGAGAAGTGGGAACCAGATACACATTTCTTTCTCTTGCTTGGTGCTACAGAATGGTGTGTGTCTTTTCTTCATTTCTTCTGTCCATTGCTCTGCAGTTTGGTTTTTTTTTTCCCCTTCCCTCTATGGAGTGACTATAAATAAGAGTAGCACAATTCCCATGGTGAACAGCTATCTGTTGCTTCATATCTTTGTTTCATGCAATTCATAGCTAAAACACTAAGAGGTTTTTTTACTTCATCAGAAATCACTGACGTGTAAGTAGCCTAATGTGTTTTCCCTCTTTGGAAGTGGAGTGCTGATTCAGAATTACTTTTGCAGGAAAATGCACTCAGTTAAAAAGCACCCCAGAAAATTAAGATCCTGAATTTCATTAGCTGAGAATCTGAGGTACAAAACTTCATATTTTTCTTTATTCTGTTGCAGAATGTGCCAAATAAATACATCTCAACTCCTTGGTTCAGACCAGCTCTGAGTAGCAAGAATAGATTTCCTGGTCTTGCAGATATTTTCTGACTATGCATTCTGTTTCACGCAGCTGCCTCCTCATGGAAGTTCTGTTGTCAGTCACTGAGTGTAGTCTCACAGATTGTTTTGGCTGTAGCTACCTGACCACTGAGGTGATGTGAAGAGCTTTTTTCCTTCTTTTATGACTTTGTTCTTATAGAAGAAACGATTTGCTTTCCTCTTTTTGTGGCCTTTCTTGGGAATGAATTGGTTCTATGGTTTTGAAATACAGTCCTCTGTATCAACTGGTTGTGTGAGTACTTGGTATACAATCAGTTTCGACATCTCTGTGAATTAGAAAATGAAAACAAAGGTAATTCATTCTGAAAAATGAATTTTCCCACCTTCTAAAGGAGCCTCCTTCAGTCAACACATACTTATTTTTCTTTAGGCAGAGGTAGTCTCGTTTGTGTCTGTTAAAACCAGTATTTTGCTTACAAAATCATTTCGACACTAGAGAATCTGCTGTGTTTCGGTGCTCTTTGAAGAGACATGGACAAATTGTCTTTGTTCTTGTCTCAGTTCTCTTCTCTCTGTAGAATGAGAATAATTAATTTCTTTTTAAGAAACTTGGAGACCTCCAAGTGACAAGTACCTATTGCTGGTGATGAAAGTGATATTTATTTTTTTAGTGTGAACTTGTACCCTTTCTTCCTATATAAAGAAGGTGCTAGGGCTCCTCCTGAGTTTATCTTGTAAGGAAGGAAAACACCTTCACACACTGACACGGATGTTCAGATGCACCCTTACATCATACTGCTGCTTTTGCTAGAGGCAAGTGTGTTTCAAGTACCCCTCATAAACTCAAGTGGAAAAGGTTCAGTCTGGACTGAAGCCAAGCAGTTCAAATATCCGTCACTTACTCCACACACAAATTATGTGACTGCCTTCCATGGTTGTGTGGTTCCTGGTTTCACACACAGTCCAGTGTTAAATTGGCAGCATTTCTTCTGGTTATCAGTGATGCTGAAGTTTCAGGCTAGGATTTTCAAATGTCTGACTTTTGAGATTCCAGGACCTGATTTGTCAGAGGTGCGGAGCCTCTGTAAATGTGTCTGAAATTCAGAGGGTCGTGCAAGTACATGGTGTCTCCTTGTGAGTTTAAAAAAACGGAAAAAACAAAACACATTTTCTTTCCTTTTTTTTTGTTTTTCAAAATTCTGGGGCAAGTGACTGAAATGTTTACATGATGATGTATCATATATGTGATGCTGTACAGGGATGGTGGTAGAATCCCTGCTTGAAGCAATGTAACCTTCACAGTAGGTCCATGTGCTGTTCTGCTCAGTTTGCTGGCTGAAACAGCTAATTCCTTCTGGGGAGAATTCCCGCAGCTGGGATGGAAAACATGAGTATGCCTCTAATTTTCCCATCCATGGAGGTTTTTCAAGGTAGTCACTAATAAATGTAAATGAATACTGTACTCAAGTTGTGCAGAGCTCTGATGTCCACAGATCTTATTAACTCTGCACAAGACTGTTTTAGTAGAGAACCTGATTTGGTCTTCCAATCCTTGGTGAGGCAACTTTACTAAATCACCCACTTTCCACTGTTTATAGTGTCCTTGTCTTTTTTGCCTTGTTTTTTAAATCTGTGTTTGGGGTAATAAGAGCTGGAGAAGAGTAACGGTGTCTGTGTGTGAGGTGATGTCTTTGTTACTGCTAAGAATTTTGGTTTATCAGCCTAAAAGGAAGTGGAAAAGAGTGTATTACCTAATCATTCCTTCCGTGCGCGTGTTCCAGTAATTTCACTCCATTCTTTCTGCAAGTGCTCATAGAGACCAGTTCTGGATTGTTGTTTTAAATAAAATGTACTTTCATGAGTTTGTGGGATTCTTGGATTTGTTCTAATACAAATATTTTGAATGTTTCTGCTTTATTTTTGTGGGATTTTTTTGTTTCTTTTAAACTTCAGTTAATTGTGCTGAGTATTACAGACATGGCTTATGTTTCTTGTAAAGTCATGAAAAGCTAAAGCAAATGGAACGCAGGAAAGGAGAGGCTCAGTTTTCTGGTTTAGGGGCCAACACCCTTCACAGAATCTAGTCATCTTCCATTTGAAAAATGGAGACCCTTGATAAAGAAATTGCAGAGCACCACTTTTCCCAAATGTATGCTCCTGCTTCACATTACATTCATAGAGGCTTACCTCTCTTCCAATATGTTTGCATGTTTCATTAAGAGAATTTGGTGCTCTGTGCTTATAAGGTTTTTCTAAGTTTTTGTTTCCAGTTACTGCATAAGTATGGGCTGTTGTTTTTTTTTTTCTCTAATATTTGCCCAAGTTGCACTCCCTTTTTGTTACCTTTTTGTGCAGGAGGACTCCTGTTAGTTTCTGTGCCAGATTGATGGCCAGCTCTGCTCATCCTTGGAAAGTTTGTGCAGGCAGGCAAAATACAGATACTTTTTGATTGCTTTGTAGGTTACTTTTTGCATCCACCTTAGCCATGAGCAGGCATAGTAAGTAATGAATGAGCAATTAAGACTGGCACTCAGTAAATTGGTATTTGTAGGTATTAGCAATGTATATTTAACTATTAGAACTTGGTTGAGGATATCTGAGATATTTTACATGTCCTTCTATTCCTGATTGATTTTGCCAATTATTCCTTTTTTTTAAGCTACTTCTGTTTTATTTGAACAGTTCATCATTTTTTGTAGTGAATAGCATGTCCTGTATTTATGCAGCACATAAAACAATGGTCTTTTTGAATAACTATAGTCACTTTTTGGTCATGCTGCTTTTCAGGACAGAATAAGAAACAAAAAGAAATAATAAATTTACCAGAAACTTCAACTAAAAGCTTTAAAAAAAAAAAAAAAAGTTGTTCTTTGGAGGCTCCCTTTCATCTCCAGATGTTAAAAATTTTTTTTTATAATAAAGAGCATTTGAATTTAAATGCAGTGGGAAGATAAAATGAACACTTAATAAAACAAGTGCTTCTATACTTAGGAAAGACCCAGTTGTTATCAGTGGAAAATTCCAGGCACTGTTGCTTTTAACGTCATATTAAGTGGCACCTAGAAGTGTTTTGTGTTCATAACATTTGCCAGAATATAAATGGAAGGGATTTATGACAAAAATAATATTGGTGTTGCACGGAGTATGAAGGAACGTTATAACAGCACATAAAAGCAAGCGAAGGGTGGTTGTTCGGGGAAGATAAGCAGGGGAGGGTGTATCGTCATCCCGGGTGCAGCTCCCGGAGCGCCGGTTTCACCCTTCAGGAACGTAATAGCTTAGCGGGCAGAGATGAGAGAGTCAGGAAAGTCAGGGAGGACTGATGAGTGGCCGCAGCCTCCTCTAGAAGACTGCCCTTGTCTCTGCACTAACCACATGCATCCCTAGGGATCTTGCAAAGTCTTTTCAGAGTTAATCTGTTGACTTCTTTGTCGTTGGAGGCTTTTGCACCACACCGTCAGGGATGCTAGAAGGAGCAAAACCTTGCCAGTTAAACGGTGACCAGGATTCCAGTTCCCTTCCCTTATTAATCCCCTGTTATATGTCTGCTTTGTTCAGGATCCCCTGCTGAATGCAGATTCTGAACACATAGAGATCTTACACATGCAGTCTCTGACTGTAGGCTAGGACTGTGCTGCTGGTCCTGTGTGTGTTTTCATAATTCATACAGCTGACAGAAAGGACTATTTTGAAAGATAATAAAGTGCAGAGGACTTTTGGTTTTATTCTGTTACGCCATCTTGATGTGCAAGTTCCTTTTCTTGAACTGATGGCTTATCTAAACACCAGGTCTTGGCCAGTAACTTGACAATGTCATAGCAACTGCATAATAGGGTTTTTTTTCAGAAGCTTAGAAAATATTCAGTCCATGCACTGATACTTTGGAAGGGTTTGGCAGTGCTTGGAGTTGAGATAATTCAGCTTGTGGTCATGTTCGTACTAATCCAGCACAAAGCTGTGCCACTGCAAAATGTGTTGTCTTGTACACTGCTTTCCCACTTAGGAGTGTGTGCCAGTGCTAGATCCCACATGGTCTTGTACAATGAATCTGATAAGAGTCTGACCAAGATACAAATAATCTTCATGTCTGTGGGATGGAGGGAAGAGTGTAGGACTGGGGCTGTCAGGAGGGAGCTGAAAGGTATGAATGTTTGAAGTGGTGAGAAGAGGCAGGAGAACAGGCCCCCTCCCTTTGATAGCAGTGTACATTTATGCCATATTTAAGTGACCATGCTATCAAAACCCTGTAACTATGCCATCAGTAGAAAATCTCTGCTTGGTTTTTTTTTTTTTTTCTTCCATGTTGAATAGCTACCTGACCTTAGCCTTTGTTTTCTCCCATCTCTTATAGTATCCCAGCAACCGTGTACTTGCTATGCTTTGCTCTTAATTCATTTGTAAGCTGTTGTGCGAAGGGACCGTGTCTTCCTCCCTTGTTGTGGTTATCAGACCTGACCTTGATAAAGTTCAGAACCCTCAGCTGGAGTATAAACAATGTTGGGGAAGAAGTAAATATACAAGTAACAGTGACTTGTAGGCCTGTCAGATTCCTCCCAGGTTTATGAGAGTAAAATCTGTGAGGTCTGAATTAAGTGTGTTGCCCTGTGTGCAATGGGGATTTTATTTGTGAAGGAAGTTTGACCAAACGTACTTGTAAAAGTGTAATGACTAGAGCGAGTGCTGCTTTTAGGAGGCATGTGAATGCTATTACTGTTTATTCTTCTCCATTTTGAAAGCTTCCCACTTTCTAAAAGTTTATGATGATAGTGGTGGTGCCTGTAAATGGCATTAGCATTTTAATTTTTTATTGGAAAAGCTTTAAAAAGGTCATATAACAGATGTAGCATCCATGCAGTTCAGCTCTGGCTATGTATCTTTGAGGTGATCCCTTTAAAAATTAATTTTGACTCTTGAATTTTTGTCTATGAGTTTGGTGCCTAACTGTGATTATTCTGGTCTTGGCATAGTGTAGTCAGGGTGTCCGTAGTCACACGTACGCATAATTTTACCCTAACACTGAAAGGAAGTCCTGATGTGCCATCAAGTAAGGACTGGCTTGCCCCTTAATTTCTAAACTTCATCCAGTGCAGATTCTAAAATTCTAAAATTTGGATCTTCCCTCAGTTGTTTGTGATACGCTTTTGCTACTTTTCTCCATCTCTTTAGTTGGTTTGATGGGGTTTTTTTGTTGTTGTTTGCTGGTTTTCATTTGTTTGTTTGTTTTCTCCTGATACTCTTACCCCAGATTGCCATATCTCAATTTTCATTCCATCAACCTTAGTTACATGGACTGTCAACCTAGGAAACAAGGTATTTACTGTCTGATTTCATGTCTCTTCAGCCCTTGTGATATTTAGCTCTTTATCATAAATCACTCTTTCTAAGATTTTTAGTCATGAAAGTTTCTCTTCTTTGAGCATGTTTTACCATTTCAGTGACTTTCTGGTTCTGGGCATTGTACTACCAGACATCCTCTTGCAACTGGGTTTATGCCAGAGCTGTTTAAAGTGACTGTTTTATCCTTCCCTCACCCACTTTTTCTGAAACCTGACATACCATATCTATGCAATTGTGGCTTGCATTAAGCTGATTTTCAGGCAGGTTAAATTGTGAGCTTCTGCCAAGTTTATTCTCCCTGTTAGTTTTGGTCCCTCTTGTATTAACTACTTTGCAGGTTGCATGTCTATATAAAGTGTTTGGGATTTTTTTCCAAACCTTATTGAATTTTATTTTGCTGTTGGCAGTGCTAACCTCTCTACAACACACCTATATTTCCTAGTACCTCACCATTTGATGGTGTTTCAGTTTTGATTTTAAGGATGGTTTCCTCATTTAAAAAATTCCCCAAAGAACACCACAATTACCATGGCTGAAATAAAAGTGCAAGGACATGATTAGATGTTGTTTCCCCTGTGACTGCTGGAAATTTGTGAAAGCATAGCAAAATGTGATACAGCCTAGGTGTTGCTGCCAAGAAATGTAGTGATTATATCCTGCTGAGCAGAAACACTGTCTTCCCTAAAAGGCAAAGATGGAGCAGAGTTATGCAGTAGGTAGCTGGTGGTGAGATACAGATACCACAAATTAGGGATTCTTGTCTGTAGTCTTGTTTTTACCCAGCTCAGAATCTGTTACATTGTGGAGGACTCAGCTTTGTAGCTGTTTTTCTAGTGCATTTCTGCAAGGCACAGCCTTTCTATTGTATAAATGATTCCTTAAAAGGAGGGCTTTATTCCATGGTTGCAGCCTTCTACTGCTTTTCCTTTATGAGAGCCACTATCCCTGTCACGTTTCGCCTGCAGAAGGATGAATGATCTTTTGAGATTGTATAAATTATTGGAGGTGTTCTGAGCTGAAACACTCTGCCTGATGTAAGGAAGAAATCTGGGTGGAGAGGAAGGGATGGGTAAATCGTTTTCTCCTTACCCAGGGTGGGGAGCAGTTACAGAGCTCCTCAGTGAGTGCTGCTCTGCCTGTGCAGATAGAATCTTTTTCCCATTACAGGTGACCCATACGCAAGAGCCATCTCTGTGACAATGCTGCATTTGGGCTTGCTGCTGCCCCACCCACCTCTTCGTTCTCCCACATCATCCAGTGATGTCCCTGAGGCACAGCCTGAAGGGTCACCCATATTTGTTGCCTCAACTGTCAGTCAAAAAAGGAATCCTTAGCTCCTGCTAACATTGGTTGTGTTGATTCTTTGCCTTGGATTAGCTATGGATGCAAGGAATTCTCCTTTCATTGGGTAATGCCTGTAAAATGCAGCAAGGGAAGAATGATCCCTATGGACAGGAGTTTATGATAGCATAAGGCAGTGTAAGCAGTTATCCAGAAGGGATCAATCACTTGGCATAATTCTTGGTGCTCTGCTAGTTGTTAGTAATGAACTGTGAAAACTTTAGAGTTGTAGTATGGACAGTACTAAATTATTTAAGCTGCAGCTTTCAGAAAAAAACCCCTTTCAAATACACTGATTTCTTTTTTTCTTTTTTTTTTTTTTTAACTTTACTGTTATATTGACATTTTTGGACTTCACCTTTACTTTGTGGTGTAGTAAATGACATCATTTGAGGGGATACAGCATGTTACACATGGAATGCTGGGCTACTCCGCGTGCTGAGACACTGATCTGCTTCAAGCAGAAACTGTGGGCGTATTTGAGAAGATATTTTTAATTAGCACAATTAAAAACCCAGCCATATTTGACCTAAGTTATCTAAATGCTGTTACACTCTGTCCACAGAAAAATTGTTTTTCCACTGATAATAAACGTGCAACTATCAGTCAGCAATGTCTCTTCCAGCAGTAAGTATTTGCATCTAGGTTAGTACAGCAAAGATTTCTTATTTTATTTTTTTTCCTCAGCAGCTGACTTTGCCTCAGCAGTGACTTGAAGGCTTGCCAAGCCTTTGTCACAAAACAAGCTAGTGAGGACCTTTGGATGTCACTGTGCAAAGGATACTGTTCTAACTGAACAGATGTTCTCAGGACAAGGCTGATACTCTCAGAAGAGGTGCCAGGTGACAAAAATAGTTGCATTTTGTAGGACAGATAGAAATGAATGCTGTGTCTTTCCAGATGGTATTTTGTTTTGTAGCTGTGGACGATTCAAGTTAAGGGCTTGGAGTTGTGGATGACTTTCTAATATGACTCCTGGAAGTGTATCTGGTCTCACTATTTGGTTTGATATTCTTAGGAGACAGTATACTCAAACGTAAGTGGACTGTCTGTGTGTTACCACACAATTCAAAGCAGCTAGAAAGCAGTTTGTAGTAGTCAACATCATGTGCTCATAAATGAGTGAAGTGTCTTGTTATTTTGGGAAGTGCTAAGAAGTATTTTTAGTATATTCTCTTTCTTTTTTTTTTAATTTGATGAAACATGATATCAGAATCAAACATTTTTGTTTCTATTTTCATTTGTTCAGAGTGAAAAATAGAAGCACACAGTTGTAATACAAAGTAGTATTTTATTTGTTGTTATGTATGTGTATACAGCCCGTATATACTCCATAGGATTGGGTATATTCCAAAGTTAAAGCATCTCAGTGAGGCATCTGTGGAGTCCTTATGTTTTAGATTTAATAAAAACCCCAAACTAACACACTATTGTTAGCATCTAATTCACAAAATATTACTATGTTCTTAACTTGGCAAAACTCATTGCATTGCCTTTTCAGCAGCCACAATATTTAAGTGACTTGTATAGTTACTTACTGTACCAAATTTGAAGAGTTTGTTTCTGGCTTTAACGCAGTTTTAAGTTTGCTGAGGTGCTAGATTGAAGGGTCTTGCATTGAAGAATTCTCCTAGAGAATCCACCAGTGACTTCCAGAATGTCTTCACTTAAGATAGGTTCATACTTAAATAGTTGTCTTTAATCTCTTCATTTTTATAGCCCAGTCTTAAAGGCAAAATTAATCTTGCTCAATAAATTGATTTGGCTTTATAAAGCCTTATCTTTCCTATTCATCACGTCAAATGCTTGTGAGTTTTCTTTTGAGTAGAGAAGGAAATTCTGGCTCTGAAAAGTAAAGATCTAATCCCAGCTGCAATAAGGACTGTTTCTTTCTTCTTTTTTAACTGTAGTGTAATGGTGTTGAGGTAAATGTAGGAAATTCATTATTCATTCATTAGCACTGTAGTGGGAAAAGCAAAGGAAAAAAATGCATAACACGAAGTCCAGTGATAGTTCCTGATGTTGTCACTTTGTACTGCATGTCATGGCGTGGGTCCCTAAGAGAGACTTTCATTGGAATAGGTTTGTGCTGGTGCCTCTTAATGCAGCCAGTCATATGTATAACTAATACAGAACAGTATGTGACAATCCCAAGGTATTCTGTAAGCACCAAAGAGGACTTTGAAGTGATGTGGTCTGGATGGAGCAACCCAGGCAAAATAAACTCTAGATTCCTTAAGCCATAAAGACCCTACATGTGTGTTACTTACAGGAAGAATCATGACTAGGTGTCCTTCTTGAGTTTTATTAGATCATTGCCCAAACAAAAAAAAGAAGATTGTATCACTAGTTTAGATTTTTTTTTAATTGGCATGCAGTATTTAATGTGTAGAACTGTTGATGGTTTTTGGGTTTAGTTTTTGTTTGGGTTTTTTTTTAAATAATTCGTAACTGATCTTACTATTTAAGCTATCCAGGTTATTAAGCAAAAGAAATACTCCCTGAAGCAGATAAATTGGACCTGGGGTGATGGGGGTTGAGGTGGGGTTGTAACAGTCTTGAAAGATTTTTAGAAATGTTAAGTCTTGTCATCTTATCTGGTTTTAAGTTTTAAATTAGAATAAGTGGGCAGAAATACATCAGTGGGGAAGCTAGGGATTGAACTGAACTAGACTGAACGGGAAAAAATACTTTTTAAAGTTACAGAAGAGATGTTGTGAGGAGTTGGCTCCTGACTTAAGTACCTCATGGTATTGGGGTTTAAGCAATGAATTCTTTCCATTCAGTGCTACAATTCAGAGTGAAACTTTGGCCAGAAGCATGGCGTGCAATTGTTTAACTTACTTGGATTGTCGATGATATGTCTTGCTCTTAATACAGTTTGTTGTAATTTCAGATGAAGTTTAAAACATTGTAGAGCTATAAAAGAAGAAAATAGCCTAAGGTCTATTTTTTTTTAATAGCCATGCTTTCACTTTTTTCCTTCTGCTCTTTTTCAAAAACATAGAAAGACAGCATAGTCCAGGATGCTTCTCAGATAATCAAAAAAGTAATCTTTTTTCAGTGATTCAGAAAACTGGTTGATTAAATGATACTTCATGGCAGCTGATGCTGGGATCCCTGTTTGATCACAGAAGCTCTAGCTTAAACCTTCCCTTATGTGAATTCCTGATGCAAATATTTGTAATAAATTTGTAATAAATGCTTTCTTGATTAAACATCCCGGTTAGTTTTTTACTTTTCTTGCAAACCATGATGTTGTTGGTTCATACTCAGTTCCGCTGTTGTCTTCAGTTTGTTGCGAGACACGGACTATGGCTTTTATGAAAATGAATAGAAAGCCTGAAACCTGTTACTTGTGAAACTTTTCTTGTCAGAAACAGTTACAATTTAGCCAGAATTATATTCCCATATTCTCTATTTGAGGTGCACACATGTCAAGGGAAATTTCTCTTTCTCTGTACGCCATCGTTACAGGTGGGAGTTGAATGAGTCAGTGGCAACTGTGACCTGCAGTTACCAGGGGTCTAAAGTTACCAAGCAATGGTGTTTGAAGTGCTATAAGGATTGCAGTAGGACATGAATGTTTTGTGGTCTTCCTCTTGATGATGTAGTTAAATTCTAAAAGAGCTTTTCATTCCAAACTGCTTTCAGAGCCATGAATTATTTAGGAGAGAAGTTATAAAATTAGTGACATTGGGCTGAAGTTTGTTTCAAGACACTTGTTTATAAATCTAGTTGTTTTATACAAAGCAAATCTGAATTAAACTGAAAAACAGTCCTTAGGTTTCTGTAAAAGCAAGCCACTTTGTAAACGCCATAATATGTAGGATGTTATTTACCTTCACTGTTTTGGGGGCTAATACTACAATTATTCTATGCAGGTTTCACCTGGAACATCTCGTTCAAGTTACCCAGCTACCAGCTATCAGGACTCCAGCAACTGGGAATCTCTAATGAAAATTAAAGAGGGGCTGCTAAGACAGAAGGAGTTTGTGATTGATCGGTAAGTACACAGCTCCTGCTGTGTTCATTAGATTAGATTAAGAAAAGCTGCAGTGTAAAAGCTGGCTTTCAGGAGAGCTACTTACTCAGTAAAGTTGTTAGGTTTCAGTCCAGCCACTATTTATGCACAAATATGTAGGAGCTAATCCTGCTAGGAGAGAAGATTTGCAGCTGGCCTAAAGTCTTACACAAAGTTGGAAATGTATTTAGGAGGTTTAATGCCTCTGGAGTGGAAAAGGAACAGTGAGCCCAACAGCCAGTTCTGCTGTCAGGTTCCCCTCTTAGCTTCTTACCAGGCTGCAGGTTTGTATAGGATAACTTTCTGCTTGTAAGGTCTTGGAAGTGACTTGCTTGGTCAGCGACATCATGCTAATTTTCTTTTCCATGACAAGTACAGAAATGCAATATATTTGAAGCCAGTTGATAAAGCTTTGAGAAACTGGTCTTTGTAGTAATATTCAGTGGTAAAATCCTATTAAAATCCTCATACAAATTGTTCAGATAAAAAAAATACTAAATCCAGAATCTTTATGTCAATAAATACATATCTTCTTATTAAAATTGCTGTGAATCTGAATGGGCCCTAATAGCAACTCACTGCTGTTAAGTTTCTAGTACTGGGAGAATTATGCTTGTGACAGATCTGTTCATTCCTCTCTTGCAACAGAGTGAGGAATTGCAGTGGTTGAAGGTGTTTCTGTCCCTTAGCAATCTGGCCAGTACCTCTGGAGGCATTTCAGTGATGGAAGTTGGCATCGGGTTGCCCAATTTGATGTAGGGTGTCGGTGTGTGTTTACCTGCTGCTGCGGCAATGGTGGGACTCCGTTAGGAACTGGGGCTCACGATCCCACTCTGCCAGCTCTCCTGGGGAGGTGGTGATCTCCCAAGGGGGTAAGCAGTTAAAATGAAAACATCCTTGGCTGTTGTTTACATCTCCTCTGTCAGACCCTTTTGATCACGTGCTTAAAGGCCATCTAAATTACAGTGCTTTTCCAGGATTGCTGTCTGTGTAAAGCTGTAGTAGCAAACCTGCAGCCCACCTCCTGGGCCCCAAGCTGTCAGCAGTGTTAGTGAGTACGTTGCCCATGAAGGCTTGTTACACACTGGTAGCTAAAAATGCAGTTGGTGCTGCTCTTCTCATGCTGGAAATGTGTTTACAGTCAAGAGAGAAGTTTGTGAAGGGACTGCTTGTAACCTGGCTGCCTGCTAATGCTGCTTTATACTGTCCATGTGGAAGAAGAAAAGCTATTTCTTGATATCCAGTGATGGTGTGCTAGTTCTTTTTTTTTTTTTTTAAAGTAATTTCTTTTGTGTGACTTAATGATAGTAAATACAATTCTTTCTGGATTTCTCAGCAGAAGTCAGCTTAGATAATTTCATTTGGCTGAAAAGGCAAAATATACTCTGGAAGCTATTGAAGTGGAACAGACCACTTAGTGATGTTACTATTTAAGCAGATACTTAGTGTTAATGTTGTAACTTGTAATAATGCAGTGTAACAATACATCACAGAACAGGCTCTTTTTTGAATATTGAATTTCCATTTGAGCAAAACAATTGCCTGATAAGTTATTTTAAAATGAAATAGAAACATTTAAAATAGATTGCTTGTATTTTTAAGATTAGTAAAAGTCAATGTTGTGTACTTACCAAGTTTTTACAACAGATTGTTTAATTTTTTCTTTTATTTTTTTAAGAACAGGTAGTGCTTCCTATAAAAAATAAAAATATTTTTGGTTTCACTCATGAGGAAAATGGTACATACCTGCTGTGCAAAAACCTTGAAATAGAACTCCATTAAAAAGCACTAGTGTTACATTTCATATTAGATGGGGTGTTAATAAGACTGAAGTACCTTTCTTCAAGGCACAAAGCAGCACTAGGTGAAAATGTGATATTACCTATATTTAGCAAGTGGGAACAAAAGGCCTTCTTGCACTGAGCTTCAGAATCATGTTTGGGAGTGAACCTAAGTCTTCCAGCTCTTGATCTTGAGCTTAAATTAAACTTCTTTTTCAGAGTTTGAATTTATTTGGGAATAGTGACCTAAAATAAAAAATACGAAGTTTGCTAAGGTGTAGTTAATTGAACATGGTGGTATTTAAATCACAGAATTTATGCTTTGGGGAAATGGAGGAGGACTTAATTTGTTGACTGAGGTTAGGTAGTAGGTTTGAGAGGGCCTTTGTACCTGTGGTTTTCGTGGAGTTTTAAAAGGTGCAATCTCCTTAAGTCATATGCTGAATTTACAAACTGGTAGTTGAGGGGACAGAAGCTTGGGAGAGATGGCTTAACCTCCTGCTGCCTGGTAGCCAGAGGAGCGGGACAGCAGCTGGCACAGTGCTCCAGACCCAGCTTTTTGCTGCTGGCAAGTACAAGGAACAGCCGGATGAAAAGAAGCACACCGGGAACACCCCCCTCTTGCCCTTGTCACCAGCCTCCCCTTCACCCACAGGGTCATTAACCATCTTTTTAAGGTAAAATACTCCTTTGTTGGGAATTGTACTGGTGTCCCACTTATCGAGGAAGTGGAGGAGATTAACATCACACACCTTGTTCTGCGTAGTGGTGCTAAATCTGTTGATAAGTAGGAAGTGGATGCTCTGTACGGGGTAGTATCTTTAAGCTTTTGTAGCTTTATCTTGTTAAAAAAGGGAGGAAGAGCAGATGCAGGAAAGTGAAACATACTGTCTGCTTCCCTTCTTTCCACACAAAAAGGCAAAAAATTCGGCCTTTCCAGATTAGATTAATAAATTTCCATGTTTTGCATTGGAAATCTAACAGATAGGAATAGTTGCAAGTAAGTTTCCAATAGTTATAAAAACAATTCAAGGAATAATGCTTAACATTGTAAATCATGGTGTTTGGATACTTTGGCATGTCACTAGAAATTCAAGCATTTTTAAGTTTTTAATATCCCAAACAGCCACTTGGGTCTGTGAATAGAACAAATGGTTTGATTTTCGATCTGTATGCTGTGTTAAACAGCAGATTTAATAATAGATAAATGAAGTTGATTTATTTTGTGTAGTCTGTTCAGCCTTTATTTAAGTAGTACACAGCACAAATGAGTGGGTTTAAAAGAGGTTCTGGTTTGCTTTTTAAAACTACTCTAGGAGTCACTGCTAGTTTAATCAGTGAAAACCTGAAATGTTTTTTAACTCTGCTCTTAAGAAAATGAGGGGTAGACTGTACTTTTAGGAAGAGAAAACGTGGTGCGAGGAAGCCAGCCTGCACTGTTTGTGCATACCAGAACACAGTGGCACTTCTTAAAGATGTGTGTCATGTTTTCTCCACATAAGAACCACTGGTACAGGCCATGAATGAGGAATGAAGGATTTAGTCTATAAGAGGAAATCTGCTGCTGTAACACTTATTACTATAATGTCTGTCACCTACTGTACAAAATAATTGGATTATATCATTGCCTTACTTCTCTGGCAGCTTAGTATGTAACACTGCGTTATATTTAGCACCAGAGGGAGCCAACAGTGTTTGTATTGGTTTAGAAAATTACCACGTCACATTTTAATTCTTCATGTTGCTTCTCTGCTCAGTACTTTAACACCACTGAAATGACAGTGTTTGGTGCAATGCTGAATGTCCCTTGAGACTGACCTGCCACTGTAGGTGTCTCTACTGTGGTCCTGGAAGAGTTTGCCTGGCAGAGGCAGCATGTAGTAGGTACGTGAATAAATGCCAAATAACTGGACATATGACACAAGCTGCCGAGAATGACACTGTGCATGCAGTGTTCTCTTGTAGGCAGCGTAAGAGCATTTGAACAGCTTTTTAAGGAAAGGTGGATTTGGAAGTACAATTTTAGTAAATAGCCGTTATCTCTAAGAGCATAACAACATTTACATTCTTAAAACAGTTGCTAAATCATTAACTTTTTAATCCATATCTGAATTAGAAGTTTTCACTGAGCCAAGAGAATTAGATTTTCTTTGCCTTGTATCAGATTGTCCTGACTTCAGCAGGTGGCATCAAACTGTATGTGCTCTGATAGTGTTCATTTTATGCTAGTATAAAGCTGTAATTCTTTTCATTTCGATTGGCTTGTTAAAATCTGCAGCATTAGCATATCTACTTGAGTGATAATTTAATGCCATTTTTGAGGAACGTGAAGCTTTATACTGCCGAGGTGGTGAGTGCATATGTGTGTAACAGGGAGTCCTGTGCAGGGAGTGGGGCTGTGAGGAACCTCCTCAGAGTACTTTGCTGTGTAAAATACACTTTGCTTCCAATAAAAGCGTGGAAAAGATGCCTTTTATCTTCTTCCAATGCCACCAGTCACCCAGGTAACTTGTGGATGAGACTTCTGTATATCTTGAGCTGGTAAACTTTCAGGACGGTTTTGTTAGAGAGTAATTATTTCAGCTATTTTAAAAGGTCACTTTTTCAGATGTGAATGCTAGTAACATTGATGAAATAGTTTTCATCTAATAGACTAAATCTTGGCGATAATGAGAGGATGCAGGGCTAGAAAGGACCTATTTAACCTGACTGCCAGGCCCGAGGAAAGACAAGCTCTAGTGCTGTCACTAGATGCTTAGACTATTGGTGTCTGCAGTACCAGATGTTCTACAGCCTTTCTGGGTTGGGCAGTTTGGTGATTAATTAGCTCAAACGTTAGAAAACTTTTCCTAATATGACTTAGTCTTTCCTCCTAGGTAATGTTTTCTAGGCATCAAGTAGTTTTTGTTACTGAGATCTCTCCAGCTGATGAGCACATCTTCCCTGAAGTGTCCAAACTGGCCACTGAGGCCTCCCTCAGGCTGAGCACTTGTCTCTCACAGGCTGTGGTTGTAGTGTTTACTTTTTGTGGTACAACATTGTGGAGGTCTGGTCAGCTGCAGTCCCAGATACTTCTCTGTGGAACGGGTGCTAAACTGTTTTATATTCTGTAAATTTAAATATTTTTAGGAAGTTCTAGTATTCGGCAGAGCTGAGAACAGCAGGGGAGGTGCAAGAGTTGCTCTGTTGTTGTCTTGTCAGGAGACTGCAGAAGTTGAAGAGCTCCCACCAAGGGAAGGGGAGTGCAGTCCTCTCTCTGAAGAGACGTCTGTGTCTGTGTGCCTCTCATTCCTCACCCCCTTGATTAAGTAGCCCAAAGCTTTTGAGAAAGTAGAGTTGCTGTCTGTGCTCTTAATGTGCCTTGCTTCAGCACTAGTTCACTGCCTGTGGGTCAGACAAACATTTCAAACTCTATGCAATTCAGAAAAGTCATTCAAAAATATCACAAAAAGCCAATCCATCAAGATCAGAGATCATGTCTTGACTCCCAGAGGTTTCGTTCCATCTTCCCTTCAAGGTAAGTTCTGCTGTGACTGGAAGAAAGGTTCACTTGGAACAATTTCACAAAAAAAGGGGACTTTATTGCATAGGAAATTTGAGATTTTTTTCTCATGAGCTTTGCTGATGTTGGAGTTCTTTGGCATTATCTTCCGAATTCCGGAGAACGTATTCACATTGTTTTTAGGACTCTGTGTACTAAGGATCTCTTTCCCTATCAGTACTCTGCACGTCTGGAGTTGTGGTCCCAAGAGATTGTGCCTCTAAAACAATGGGATATAAAAATTTGTATCCAACTTCTTAAGCAACAAAACAAAGCAGTGTACCTCCAGCTGCAGTATGGAATAAATTATATCTGTAATACAGAGGGATCCATGTTGTATTTTACTTGTATCCTGATTCTGAAGAAATCTGCTCAGACATTTTCACCTAAAGCAGCAAATTCTTGTTAACTTGTTACTTTTGAAGGTAAGCATCAATTGTCTTTTGGTTTCTTAAGAAGTTAGTAGTGTCCCTTCTGTGGTGGAGGAAGCTCTATTCTAAAGTCCCTGAATTGTTTGAGGATACTGGATCTGTGCCTTGACTTGGGGTGTAGGACTTAGATTTATGCTAATTTAAAAATTAAAGTTAATAAAAATAACTTAGAAATTGAGGGGAGGAAGTGCTTCTCTGACAGATGTGTGTTTCTAATGGCTTTTTCATGTTAAAGTAAGGGGTAAGATGGGCTTATGGAGAATGGGTGAGCTGGTCCCAGATTCAAGAAATAGGGTTTATTTCCAGACAAATGCATATATGAGTGTCTGCATAAATATGTGTCCACACTCGTCCTGTGTGAATGTGAGAAAATTATGTGAATGTCAGTTATGTCATACAAATACTTTTGAGACTTAAGGAGAAGCAGTTTGTATGTTAAGCAGTTTATTAATGCTGGTCTCTGAAGATGGTCCAGGCTTGTGCACATTCTGTGTGTGTGTTCTCTGTTATCCCACGTTCTTTGTGCTGACTTGAGTTTTCAGAGGGAATTGTTTGAGCTAAAGGACAGAACTGCAATAGAGACCTCCCCCTCTTCCAATTGATACTTCATTCTTATGGCTCTAACTTTCTTTTTGTTCATTTCAGTTAGGGTCAAGTAGCATCAGAAGTTTTCCTCTGAATTCTAGGCAGCTTTGTAAGTGGAGTCATAGGATGGGGGGGTTATGAATGGAAGTATCTGTGGCAGGCAGAAAGACAGATAAAGAATACTGGTCTCCTTAAATGCCAAGGAAATAGCTACACAGAATCAGCATCTTTGGTAGCCCAGTCTCTAGTGTAGATTTCATGTAGGAATGGTAGTTGGTAGTTCTGGGAAAGGCGAGAGAATGGTACAATCTGCCATGACAAATTTTTAACTTTTCCTTCCTAACAAAATACCACTGATCTGCAGTAGTTAAACATGGCTGAAGCCTTGAAATTTTGTTTACAAAAATAAAGAATGTTCAAGGTAATTGAAGAAAAGGGAGCAAAATACGTGTTTACAAGCCCTGGAACTAAGCCAAAGTCATTACTTTGTGAAAATGATCAGGTTTTCTATAAATAATCTAGGTAGAACGTAAATAGCTAGCATGTAGGAACTGGGACAAAAGAACTGGTTTAGGAGACCATAGAGCAACACACAGCCACCACTTGAGTCTTGTATGTTGGAGAACCTGTCACTTCTGCTGAGCTCCCTCAGAAAGAATGTACCTGGGAGCAGCACAGGGAGGATTTGATCTCAGGTTATTTATAAATGGCTGGAGGTTCAAAAAATGGGGTGAAAAGGCATAGTCCAGGGTATCAGTGAAATTAAGAAAAAAAAAGATGATGAAAATATAGCAAGCAGGTAGCTTCTGAAGGAAAAAAAATCCCATCTTTAAATCATTATACCTGAAGAAAAAGACAAGATGTCTTCAGTGCAGAACTCTTCTGGGTAATTGAGACAGTCCTCTGTGTACCAGGCGGTCTTTTCCTACCTCAAGAGGAGTTTAGATTCTCTTTTTCTCTGTTTGTTTCTGCACTGTCACCCCCCTTTCTGCACTGCCACCCCCAGTTTCTGGAGACAATATTACACCTTGAGGGACAGCTGGAAAAATTTGTGTCAGAAGTGTTTGTGAAAACAGTATTATTAGTCTCATGTTTGTATTAATTGATTGGATAGAGTATTTACAGTTTTGTACATCTTTTAATGCCATTTCCTTCTGATCAGTTTAAATAAGGAAAACTAAAATGTCCCTTCCAAAAGAATGTTTTTTACTCTTGTCTTTTGTGACTGGTTTTTTTTGTTTGTTTGTTTATTTGTTTTTTAAACAAACTGCTCAGCTCTGAGTCCTTTTGGCTGGCTGATGACTTTGGATCAGGGTACTGCCTCCTCTTCTACTTCAGTCTGAGTGTAAGGGGAAGGGATGGGTCAAGACAGACACTGTAAGTAAAATAGTGTTTTTTCCTTTTGGACAAGGAGCTGAATGAAACCATGTGAAAAGTGCCATGACACTTATATAATGTACCAGTAACTCTTCCTTTGCTGTCAACATAAAATTGTAACACTCACTTATGGGCAAAAAAATAAGGACATTGTGAATGAATGTAGTTTCCATGGTACCCAGGTATAATACTTACACTGACCCCAGGTATGTGAGGTGAGGTCTGGTTTCTGCTCACTGAAGTCTCAAGGTTGGGATCCTGACAGATTCCCACATGCCATGAGCTCAGGGCACAGCCTATGCCCACTTGTACTCTGGTGGCTTCTGGAAGCACTAAAGGTTGAGGAGCTCCACAGAAACTTGGAGGCACCTAAATGCTAAAGGCTGATTGTATTTAGTTTTGTTTTTTTAAAGTGCTGGGCTGGTGGATTGGTACTAGGGAGGCTCCTGGGGACAGTGTTCCCACTGTAATAGGCAACCTATGTTCTTGAGAGCAATTGAACTTTCTAAATTCCCTTTAAATAAAGCTCAAAGTCTCTGGTTATGCAGCAAAGTGTTTGTTTCAGGGTGCCGTGAGGTTAATGTTTCAGAGAGGCAGTTATGCGAAGAAGTTGTGGGGTCTACACAGCCTTAAAACATTTCTAGAGTGTGTTTTGTTGGCAAGGTTATATAATGATGGAGAGTTTTGTGCTTTGCAGAGTGAAAACAAGCAAGCTAGTTAAACTCTGTGTTCTGTCTCGGATTAACTCACCTTACCTTTTTTCCAGCAGGGATTTGGTAGGGTACGGAAAGGATTATGAAAGGTATGAAATATGGTAATGTAGTTCAAACTGCACAGGTAGTTAAAAAATATTATAAAACATATACTCCAGGCTGCAGTGTTCAGGCTCCTAAAATCGTGCCTGGGGAGGAAGGCACTGCTAAGTTACAATCAGCCATAAACAGAAAATCATAAAGTGCTTTCAAGGGTTATGTGACAAGTGGATAAATAATTTTAAAGCACATGGGGCAAAGAAATTTTAATAGATCTGTCTAGGAAGTAATAAGGTGATAAAAAAAGCAAATTTGCTTCAGTTCATGGGTTTGGATAACTCATGCTAAATAATTTTGGTCTCTGTGACCAGGCATGCACAGAAGTCATCAAGGTTTTATATTTTCTCATATGATAATAAAAACTCTTGGGCTTTTATAAGGTCTGTTACAAGTTAAGAGCATACTCTTTTACCTAATCTTCCAGAATAAGTTGGAAGCCTTTTGTTTGTAGTGCCGTCTTACAGATGACAACCGGAATTGTACACAGTCTTCCAGTGTGGCATACTCCTTCTGTATTTGTACAAGCTTGTTCCATCTAGATAGTAGAGGGAACAGGGGAAGCCTCAAAATCACTTGTGCTGATACAAAATATTTTAAGACTTTCTATGGAGTCACATAAATACATTCACTTGCTCTCTTCTTATTCATTCGCGCTGAATGAATTTTTTTAAGGTACCAACAAATGGCAACTTATATATACTGGTTTTCCATTCACTACTGTTCTTTATAGAGACAAAAATAGGGAAACAGAAAAAACACGTTCTCATCACGCCTTCTTTTTTCTAGCTGAGAAATGTGTAACTTCTACTACATTCAGTATTTTAAAAATATGAAATTCCTCTTGTAAACCAAATAATAGGGGTACAGTTGGCTGATGACTAGCTAGAAGAATGTGAGTAGCTAAAATGGTCCCTTTAACTGTGTTTTGGCATCCTGTTAAAATTTGAAGTTGGCATCTTTTCAACTAACACATATTTCATGTTAGTTTATAGATTGTAGAATGCATATTTTGTATACACATGCTAATGTTTCCCAGATGCTCTTCCTAAACACAAACCTTCCAAATTTTTAGAAAAACAACAGACTTTGATGGTTTTCTGTGTACTTCGAAGGATTTGCTTTTTCAGTGTGTGCACAGGCAGGTCTTTTCCCTTGAAGTTAACCTGTATTTGCTGTTTATCTCCTTTTAATATTGGGTGTAGTCATCTGGGTTCAGCGTCATTGTTTCCAGAAAAGCCAGTCATACTCCATGCTTAGAAGTGAAACTCTGGGAAAAAAAATTCATGCTTGCATGCAAATACATCCTAGGATAAAAAAGAAGGAAATGGGAAAATCAATGGAGTGCACAAAGTTGGTTTTAAATTTAGTTAGGAAGTCTCTGTGTGTCTCTGGTAGGTGCTGACAGCTCCATTGTGGGGTCAGGTTTTGAGGTGCCTGTTGCTCCATGGAGAGTCACTGCACATTGTGCGGCTGGGACTTGGATTGGGGCAGAGAGCTGGCAGGTGTTTGCCCTGCAGTCCTGCCTAGTTCAAATGCAGCCATGATTTAAACAGTGTTATAATTTGTGTTATAATTAAATAATGATACAATGCTGATACTGTTTCTGCTGTACACTGGCCAAGCAGTTGGCGCATGGTACTTGTTTTAGCACACAGTGCAGTATTTTACCCTAGGGGAAGGTACATCTTATGTAAAGCAGTTGACTGAGAAAGTCTTACGCAAAGCAAAAAGCAAGACCTTGCAGGAAAGCTGTGCTGTCTTATACAATGGCCTTTTCTTCTGAAGTTCTTTCCGTTCCCCTTGATTTGTAAATCTCTTCAACTTTTGACAAAAATCAGCTCTGGCAAAGAGAGGGGCCAAGCAGGAGAAGTCCAAGTAAAATGAACGTGCCATTTTTGTTTGGTTTTGTTCTGCTTTCTGTATGCTTTTCTGTGCTTATACTTCTAACCCTAGCAGCAAATGGCAACAGAAGCCTCCCTCAACCCACACAAAATTGATAAGGGTTTTCAAATCATATTTCTACAGTTGCAGTCTGGCTGCAGTGGGGAAAAGCCCACAGCTAGTGCGGATCCAGGATAGCTGAATACCATTGTTAATGTAATCTTCAGTATAAGCCTGAAGGTCTATGTTTTTCTAATCTCTGTTCCATTCCTCTTTTTTTTCCAAATTAAATTTGTGTATTACAGGCAAAATCAGCAAATTAACAATTTACATCAGAAGATAAGGGAGAATGAAATACGGGCTCAACATGCAAGGCTGAGCCATCTGGTGAACTGCGAAGAACCGTACATGACTAATTTACAGGTAGGATGAATACTTTTCTTTCAGCAGAGCTTTCCACTGCCCAGTAACTGGCACCTAAAAGCATGTTCACGGTTTTCTGCAGGCCAAAGTGTAGAACTTTTATTATTACTGATTGCTGTGTAATTGCATAGCTGTGAATTGTATAGAGAATACCCTCCAAGTATTGTAGTTTACCTTATATTTGCAGAAATCTAAGTTACATTAAAATTTTGTACATACTCAATTTGAAGTCTGATAAAAATGAGATAGCAGTGAGGGATTGTGACACTGTAAGAGTAAGGGTTTAACAGCATGCATGTATGGTAGTCCTGCAAGGAGATTGTAGGAGAGAAAATAGTTTGATAGGAAAGTATCTGAAAATAACTAATGAGAGGTTTTCTGAAGAAGAGGAGGTACTGCCCAAAGGATGGCTAGATTTTATGGATAGAATAGATGGAGGAGATGTGAGAAGGCAAACAGACTGGCAGAATACCTTTTGACAAGACACCTGAAAAGGATATGGACTAGTACTCCTAGAGAACACAAAGGGAATGTCTGGTGGTATTTTGAGTATACTTGTCCTAATTTTCATCTAACTAGTACAGATATCAAGTAGCATAAGGATGAAGTAGCAAAGGTTCACCAAGAAATGCAGATCGGTGTGAGGACTGTGGCTGCTTATAGCACACAAATTCCATCTCCAGGCCTTGACATATCTAAAAGGCAATGCAGCAAGAGAGTGTGAAAGGCAGATATGCAGAGAGAAATAGCTTTTCTGTCCCTCTTTTATTATGTTATCTTTTTCTGTCACAAACACTGCACTAGGATCTCAGCTAGGGTACTTCAGCATGACATCATTTGTGTACTTGGAATAACACAGCTGTACATCAGGTGAGAATGTGGTTTGTGTGACAGCAGAGACATTCAAGGGGAGCCTCGGTGTGAACTTAGGTGTACAGAGACCTTTTGAGACATCTAGGAATGTGGCTTTTGATGCTTCCAGATCTTCTTTTACAAAATACTTTTAAATCCGTC